>PQWD01007792.1:32864-106400 GCA_019425675.1 Leucinodes orbonalis | reverse complement strand
TTCCCATAGAATATGTTGTATGATATGAATGATTGATGAATATGTCATGATTTTTTTTTCATGTTAACTTATAACATGTAAAAAAAAACATGGCGAGTTATTGATCATAAAAATAAGACGGGTTAAATTGTATTGTGTGTTGAAAATGTTGTGTGAAATGAATTGATGTTTATCGGTATAAAGAAAGAAAGAAAGATTTATTTGGCACGAATTAAAAACAATAACAGATTACAGAAAATCTTAAAGCTAGTGCCAAACAGGACTCCGCAAAAGGCCTGGAACACCAGCAATGCATGCCTGGACGCTGATTTTCATGAAGCCTTTTGGTGTACCAGTATACAACAAAATGATATAGTAATAACAACCAAAAAACTGATTAAAATATAATAGTATATAAAATTAGACACGTTAAGTATGTAAGTTTTGACGCAGGCCACATAAATAAAATTAATTTAACAATTAAATTCATAATTCCATGTATATATATACTTCACGGTCAAGTATCCACTTTACCGGGCAGTAACTTAGGCTTGTTTAAATGAATCCTTTTCTAACCAGGTCGCCTCATCGACTTCTACGGATGGCGAGGCTGGATAGTGATGGGTCGTCTTTCATTGGCCGTAATGCTGACCCATTGGTGCGTCAACCTCATGCTGATCAGCTCCCATGCAGGGCTTATGTCTGTATCTTTTTTGTCTTTTGTAAGTACTGGTCCATTTATTATTATACTAGGTGGTAGACTGGTACTAAGCCATCTAGGTGGCTACAACCACAGTGCCAGATTTCATCCCGTGAACTAAGTGTTTTTCATTTCGTAGCTAGTAAAATTACCGGGTATTAGAAGCTTAAAATATGTTGTCTCGGGTGACGGGCGCAGTGCGGTATTGATGGATATTATTGTCTTTCAGTTGTTGGTCTAAATCAATGCAATCTGTCATGGTCGGACGTATAACTTACCATCAGGTGAGCGTCCTGACCATCCTGAACACTGTGTAACATAAAAAAGCATTTAGCTTTTCAGTGTTGAAGAAAGAACCATGCCAGGAACTGGTCGGATCGAAGTGATTTAACAGCTCCAAAGGCAACCAACGTGTAATATCACGAGCATTGTGTTTCACCGTGTGAAGATACCAGAATTCCATAAGCTTTTTCTTCTACATTTACATTCCCTCATTTAACACTATGAACACCAGCAATCCAGACACAATAGAAAATCTATTGATTCTGACGCCTTTAGGCCTCATTAGCGTTTAAAGGGTTAAATATCAGCAATGAACTTGTGGCTTCTTAAGAAATAGGAATGTGTATGAGTAACGGTGTTACTTATCATCAGGGAATTAGTAAGTTTGCTTTATACTTGATGGGCCAGTAAAAGATAAAGAAGTCACGTTATAGTGGAGAAAAGTTAAAGTCCGCATTTCACCATAATGATATGATAGTGGTAAGCCATTTTTATAAAAAAGGGGAACACGAGTGGACGGCTCACCGGATGGTAAATAACACCTGGGTATGCCATTTTCACATTGATGGAGCGATTATTTTTTCAAGAAACTCAAAAAGTATCATGCGTTGATAGAGAATTCCAACCATCTACGGTATCATGCATGTGCGCAAGAATGTATGTCATGTGTAAAGAATTGTTTTAAATCCAAATCTCAGATTTTCAGGCTTTTATTTATGTGTGTGTGTGTGTTTATACATGTTGTTACATTAACGTCAAAAAGGCGTAAAACGCGATGACATAATCTTATACATATTTAACGTTAAAACTTTGAACCTAGTGTTATGTAAAAATATCTATACAGTGTAAATTTTGAATCATTGGCATTCATTCGAGTTATACTTTATTTAAAGTCATTTTTTTATTTATTGTAGTATGTATCACTGATCAAACGCAAAGTGTACATGATTTTAGGGTAAAAACATATTTGATTTCGGTATCAATAGATTTGCCACATATTGGGCGATGTACCATGTTTATAAAGGTAAATAAATCTCTACTGACATTCACATGGCGCCATCTAGCACAAACTAAGCATTCGCCTGTAATGCGGGTACTAAACGACGGGTAAATTTATATACATTGTTTTTTGTAAATGAATACATATTATACATAGAAAACACCGAGACCAATACATACAAATGTAAATGTTTGTACTGCCCGGGGATCGAACCCTTGGTGTAAGAGCCGACGTCTCGACCATAACACATTATTATTATATAGAAGTCTTTTGATGTACCTTGAATCAGCAGAGTTGTGTTTTATTTTGAAAATAAGCATTATATTTTGTTTTCTGTTGAAACAATTATATTTGGTTTTCTGTTGAAACAGGCAGTGGATGGCGTCACGACGGCATTCTTTACGTATCTCATAGCACTCCCACTAACGATCCTCGTGGAGAAGCCCATGCAAAGAACCCTGGACTATATTATATTTAATTTGATACTGCGATTTAAATAAAGTATTTGTAAATTTTATGTACTGACTTTTGCAATATTTTATTAATATATTTACAATGTAAACTTCCGTAGGCTGAACAGCTAGGTGCCTACACGTTTACATGTCATACAGAAACATAATAAACATTATATACACAACATTGTATACAAATTGCAGAAGATAGAGATAATAAATAACTTAAAACAAATGAGGGATGAATTAATTGCAATTTTATCAAAATTATAGTTAGATATAATAACTATCATAATATGCGTTACGTTACAACACATTTAATTTTTTTAAGCGTTTCTTAATTTTGGGCTAACTGTTACATTATTGAAATAACTTAAGTTATTTACATTTTTAAGAAATGATTTAGTAACAATGACACAAGTTAGAGTTTGAATTTTTCATGTATATTTAATGTCAATTTTTAAATATTTCAAAGTTACTTGTTATTGAAACCAAATCTTAAATTGACGTGTAGTAGATATTTAAAATAATCATATTATACATAGTTTTGTTTGTTTTTAACAGATATGAAAAAACACTTGTGTTAGTCTTCATTTCTATCGATCTTGTTCCGATCACCGAAATCAAAGTTTTTTTTCTGGTTATGGTAGGAATTACTGGCTGAGTCATTTGATTATTTTGGTCCAATTTAACCCCAAAAAGCCACAAATTTACGCGTTCATCGTTAAAAAGCTGCCTTTTGTTGTATCGTTTTATTATGAGAGCACTCCTTTAACTGTGGCAACCAACATCGGAATTCTTGGTGTCGATATATCGAGCGCAGTTCAGTTTCGTGGCCATCTGGAGGGTAAGGCTAAATTAGCCTCGAAGAAGCTCGGTGGGCTTCATAGATCGAGACTGTATTTCACACCGGCATCGCGGTACTCTGCCTGCAACTTTATAAGGCGCAGGTACGGCCTGTCATTAAATATAGTTCTTATCTTTATATGCCCCGACCTGCTATCCTGAATAAATATAACTGTTCCCACGTAAAACATGCCAAGGAAACCACTACTAAGACTTTTACGCTTCCTCGTTTTAAAACGGAACCTCGGTTTATATTACCCCTCGCAAGAATCATGTAATTCTATAACACCCTTATAATGAAAACCATCGACTAGAATATTCTTCTTTTTCACCGCCGCCTCTTCCGGCCATCGATCTTCACGACACTATACCACCCCCCACCATCTTGCAGAAGGCAGTGCACTACTATGCGTTTTAACGGAAACTTTCTCTCCCACATTACTAAATTGTGGAATTAGAGCATGCGGTATTTTCGGCCAGATACGACCTGTAGACCTTCAAGAAAAGAGCGTACTCTTGTTTGAAAGGCCGGCAACGCATCTTGTAGCTCCTTTGGTGTAGCAAATGTCCACGGGCGGCAGCATTCACTTTCTATCAGGAGATCTGTCAGCTCGTTTTCCCTCTATCACATAAAACAGTATATAAATTCGAAAAGAAAGATTATTCCGTGTTTCGGAGGGCATCTTGGCTACGATTTAAGGGTGTTAGTAGTTCCAATCTCCTCTTAGCCATGCTGTGCGGGTTTGCTTTAGATGACTTTCGCAATACGTCAAACATGATTTCGCGCAGTCATGGCACCGAGGGAAGGAGATTATTGATACTGTTCAAATGTACTAAAATCTAGTTGTCATTGTTATATTTTAATATTTCTTTAATAATATAGAGAGGAGAGATATATAAGTAGACATTACCAATTATTTTATAGCAACACACAATTTTAGTGTAGTGTGTACGCTTTCTTTCCCTGATAGCCCTGATATAGTAGACTCAGTAAATATATCTCCTGAGATAATTATACTGACCCGCGTCCTAATAATGCAGACGCTAAAGGAAACTTAAAACTCACCATTAAGATTTAACGCCCCCAGCAAATTTAAACCCATTAAAGTCCCCATGACCAGTTTCTCCATACCAATGAATACAGCAGACATAAAGTGCCCAGAGAACTCCCGCGTCCAATAACCGCCATAGTCCATAAAATGATGGCGGGAAGGCTTATGTCAAATCCCAGGGTCAGCCACTAAAAAATATATTTTTTGCGAAATATTTCAGACTAGCTTTTGCCCGCGGCTTCGCCCGCGTTTAAATTCGGGGTGACAAATATTCTGTTCGTTCCAGGAAGTGGAGCCATCCACTTGGTAAACGAAAACAGAATAATTTCAACACTGAACCTGCTTCTTCTTTTTCTTATTTAAGTCTTAAGGGCCGTTTGTTAAAAACTTCAATATGCAGATTTATTGTTCATGACAAATAGCCATATACTTATTTTTAGTTTTTACCTTGTAAACTGTTAAAGAAAATTTGTATTCATATATATCACTAGAGGACTGAACGAAAAACTATTGGGAGCTGGAAGGAGTTTAGAACAGGTTGCATTGGACATAATAGTTTTTGTGTGAAGTCCGAAGACAGGGGGAGGACACCACAATCCTGCAATCCGGCAACCTGTCTATTACCGTGACGGGCGATCACTATCCAGGGTGGTGTCGGGTTCTCGTCCTAAGTCTCTCATACACATAGTGGGGATCGAAAGTGTGTAGCTAGGGTAGCGTACTTGTATTCAGAATCACCGAGCGCTATGCGCTAAAGGTGATACAGTTTTACGCACCGACTTCATCCCACTCCGACGATGAAGTGGAGGTTTATGTAATGATGAATTAGCAGACTCTGATACTCCAAGACACACTTCACGGTCGTCATGGGAGATTCAACGCAAGGCCTGGGCATCGGAATGATTGGTGAGGTTGAAAGTGGGCAATATGGATTTGGGCAATGCGAACCCCAGGGGACAGCGGCTGGCCGATTTCATGGAAAAAGAGGGACTCTTTATATGAACTCTTTTTTCAAGAAGCGCGCAGAGGAAGTGGACTTGGTTGAGTCCCAAAACATGGGTTACACGAAATGAGATTGACTCATCATGACACCAGAAGACTATATTTAACATGTTCTTGTGATGCCAGGCGTTAAAACCGGTAGGATCACCGTATGGTGAGAGGCACGTTAAATATAAATGTCAACGGAAGGTCTCGTCTGAGCAGTCAGCTCCGACCTAACGTGATTCAAATCATAACCGAAAGCTTTCAAACTCGAATTGCAGATCGCTTTGAATGCTTGAGAGCTGCGTACAGTGGCCGAAATTAATAGCGGGTTTTATGGGAAACTCTGCAATCAGTTGGGTCTAATTTTGCAAGACAACGAAATTAAGACCCAATAAACTATCTCAACAGACTTCGATCTCAATGCGACTAAGACGACAGATGAAGCTGCAGTCTTCGACGATCCGTCACAATACGGCAGCTCAATAGACCGTAATATCCAGTCTTGCGACGCGTGTTCGTACTTTATAGCAAAGTGTATTAAAGAGGCAATAAACAGAACAGAGGTTCGAAAGTGTTCTGCGAAGGAACATGTCTTTGGGCAGCAGCTGAATTAGTTGAAAAGCACGGGGACTGTAGTCTCCTCCAAACCAGAGATTTTGAGGGAGAATTGAGAAGTTCTACAGCGAGTTTATACCGTAACACAGATTCCCGCTTAAACTTAGCCGAAGACCGAGAGCTCAGTTACCGTCACCTATTGAGGATATCCCGGAGGTCACTTTGTGCGAGATTAGGATGCTCTGAAACGCTCAAGAGTAATAAAGCTCCGGGGAGGACGGATTACCGCAGAGCTTTTGAAAGCAGGTGGCAACGCCGTGCTTACGACCTTCGAAGCTCTTTTAATTCCGTAATCCGTGATGGTATGACGCTAAAGTGTGGAGCAATGGGTGGTGGTGTCTTTTCAAAAAGGCGACAAACCTTGTTTCTGAAGAATTATAGACCCCATCACGCTATTGAGTCAATTTACAAGCTGTTTTCTCTAGAGTCCATCCGAACCGTCTCGCTAGTAGGTTTGAGTTCCAGCCTCCGAACAAGCCGGTTCCGCAAAGGCTTCAGCACCATAGACACATACTACGCTGCGGCAGTTTATACGAAGACCGGCGAGTTATCGGCATTATGTTGGCGTTTGTGGACTATGAGAAAGCTTCGATCGATCGAGACTTGGGGCTATGCTTCAAGCCCCCAACGTGCATATCGATTACCGCTATATCGAAGTATTGAGAGTTTGTACGAGAGCGCACTATGTCGTCCGAGTACATGAAGAGCTTACACAACCTATCAATTGCACGCGGAGTGAGACGGGAGACGTATTCTCCGAAACTGGTTCACAGCGCGTTGGAAGATATGTTTAAGTGCTCGATTGGAAAGGACTTGGCATCAACGTAATTGGCGAGTACATCACTCATTTCGATTTCCGATGAGATAGTAATCATGGCAGTAAATCCATGGAGGATTAGGTACTATCTCAATACCTTAGACGAAGAGCTTCGCAACAGGTGGGTCTTAAAATGAACATGGACAAACGAAAGTCATGTCTAATAATCCATGTTGTGCCGCATACCAATATCAGTTGAAGTTCTGAACTCGAAGTTGTAGACGAAATGTGTACTGGGACAAGTAGTTAAAATGGGTAGGTCCACTTCGAGCGGAGGTTCGCGTCGAATCCAATTAGGATGGGCAGGCGTTCGGGAAGTTCAGGGAGATCTTTTCGTCCAAAATACTCAGTGTCTGAAGACGAAGTCTTTTGAGCCAGTGTGTGTTGCCGGTTATTAATACGGAATGAAACGTGGTCGCTTACTAAGGGCCTCTAATAGGCCTTAAGTTGCCTCAAGTGCTATGGAAAGGGATGTTAGGTGTTTCCCTACGCGATAAGATCCGGAACACGGATATCCGTAGGAGACTAGAGTGACCGACATAGGCCCAAGGATAAGCAAGTTGAAGTGCAGTGGGCAGGGCACATAGTGCGTAGAACCGATGGCCGCTGGGCGGAAAGGTTCTCGAGTGGCGTCGCGTAACGGAAAACGAAGCGTAGCCGACCCCAAAGATGGTCTGATGATCTGGTTAAGGTAGCAGGTAGCAGATGGATGTCAACTGCAAGGGATGGTCCGCGTGAAATCATTAGGGAGGCCTTCTCTGCGTGACTTTCTAGGTTTGTAATATGAGAATGATGATATATCACTATACATAGGAATCCCCGCCCAAGTTAAAAGTTTTGGAGTCCATTTCCAAAAACGGATCCCTCCTCCCCCTCCCAAATTTAGGTTTCGGGGTCATTTGTGGATATATATAATATACATAGGCTTCCCCCCCCAACCTTTAAAGGTTTTGGGGTCTATTTCCAAAAAAACATATATATCTACATCACTAATTAATATTATTTTATTATATTATATCATTATAAGGTTGGGTAAAATTTCTGATTTTTTTTCTTTATATTATATATATATATATTATATATATATATATATATATATTATATATATATATATATATATATATATATATATATAATATATAATCCTAAGTAGGATTCCCCTTCCCTAACTTTACAGGTTTTAGTGTCCATTTCCGAAAAAAAAATAACACACATTATATATAATACATATTTTAGGTCACTTCTATCCACATCCAAGTTTCAATAATCTACCTTAAAAACTGAGGAAATTCCTCCTCCCCTATTTGAATGGTTTGGGGGTGGATTTTTGAAAAAAATATGTATAATTTTGTTTCTGACAAATAGTCACATACCAAATTTCAGCGCGTATAAAAAATTTGGCGGAATGTTCCACTACACATCTAACCCTCATTCGAGGGGAGTGGGGCGTGAAAACGGGCCAAAAAAGTAGCCTAAACTATTCTAGGTTACCTACTATCAACATGCTTAAGTCTTCAATAAATCTACCTTAAAACTGCGAAAAATCGATATGAACTTCCTCCGTAATTTGAATGGTTTGGGGTGGATTTTGAACAAAAATATATGCCATATTTTTCGTTTCTGACATATAGTGCGCATACCAAATTTCAGCGTCGTACTAACGAAATTGCGGAATGTTCCATACAAATTCCAAACCATTTGAGGGGAGTGGGGGGTGAAAACGGGACACAAAGTCGCCTAAAACCTAATTAGGTTACCTACTATCAACATACAAGTTTTAATAAAATCTACCTTAAACTGCGAAAAATCGAAATGAACTCCTCCCTTTTGACGGTTTGGGGTGATTTTAAAAAAAATATATGCAATATTTGTTCTTTTGTGACATATAATCCGCATACAAATTTCATCGTCGTACTACCAAATTGCGGGATGTTTCCATACAAACTTCCATCCCCATTTTAGGGGAAGTGGGGGGTAAAAAAACGGGAATAAAGTAGCTAAACTAACCTAGGTTACCTACTATCAACATACAGTTTCATAAAATCTGTTCAGGCGTTTTAGGCGTGAAGCGTAACAAACAGACGACAGACAGAGATACTTTCACATTTATAATATTAGTATGGATGTTGTTTATTCGAACTCTATATTTAACGCTACAATGTTAAACTTAAATACTCTTAGAGATGACCTAGTCATAGTCTTTTAGGTGAGTTCAGTACGTCTTGGTAGAACTCCAGGGTTCACAATATTGGCACGATAATAATAATATAACAAATAATCACTGTGTGACTTGTTAAACAGCAACTTGCATCCTCCAGATCGGAAGGCAACAATTCACAACAATGAGCCGCTGATTGTGTAGGTTAAATGCTCTCATTCGAGCATTGAGCGAATTATCACAATCTGCTTATAATTTCATACACATCATCATCAGGAGCTGATTATCAACTCATTAAACGTCCCCACCGAGGGGCACGAGCCTCCTCGTATAGGTTGATAAGGCCTTAGTCGTCCACGCGGGCTCATTCCGGGTTGGTCGACTTCACGCACAACCTTTGAATTTCATCGCAGGCGTGAACAGGTTTCTAAACGATGTTTTCGCTTACCGAAGAGTGTCGATAACGTACATACCATTTTTGAAAAATTCGAAAACCATTGTCAGTGGGGAATTTGAAACTCAGCCCTCTGGTAGGAAGGCAAAGTGACACCATTGACTACTGAGCTCTAATTTCATACACAAGTCCAGAAAATCAGAGTTCTAATATAAGGCCTCGTGTGCCGCACGATGTTTTCCTTCACAGTAAGGGCATCGAATAAATGTACATATACTTTCGACAATACATTGGTACGTGGTGGAATTTGAACCTGCTTCTGCAGATCGAAGGCAATAGTCCATACCAATGAGCAACCAACGCTGCAGTTTAATGCTTTCTTTTGAGTAGCGCGCAAATTGCCACAATCGGCTAATTATTTCAGAAAAGTTCATTTATTTATTCGCACATAACATGATAATTCAAGTAGACAGAAAGAAACAATGAAGTACAGGCTAGCTTATCTCTATAAGAGATATCTTCCAGCAGGCCAGGGTTAACAGGAAAAACAATAATAATAAAGGAAGACGCAAACAACCATGCACCTATCCTATTCAACCTATCGCAGTCCACTGCTGGACATAGGTCCCCATTTCGCGCCAGATATTCCGCCTTTCCTCATCCAGCCTCACCAGCGACCTTTCGCAAGTCGTCGGTCCATCGGGCCGGAGGGCGTCCTACGCTACGCTTGCCGAGACGCGGTCTCCACTCCAGAACTCGTCTGCTCCAACGGCCATCGGTTCTGCGACATACGTGACCAGCCACTGCACTTCAACTTGCTGATCCGCGGCTATGTCGGTAACTTTAGTTCTCTTACGATTAAATCATTTTGTATCTTATCCCTAAGAGAACCCATGCACTAAATGTAAATTAATAATATGCAATACACTTATAGTAATGACATAAATACATGCATAATCATATAAAATAAATAAAAATAGCAAATAATAATATAATATATAAAGTTGTCGTGAAGCTTAAATGTTTTATATTAATTTTATCATGTTATATTTATCAACAACATCCCTTTAAGTTTACCGTGTAAGATGACACTTTAATATTCTTCTCCTGCATTTCAAAATGCAAATACGCTATTGCCTGTCCCACGAATACAGCGGATAAGTGACCCCAAGTGGCCAAGTGCATCCTAGTAAATGATGCAGCTGTAAAAGTGTCGGGATGCTCGTTCGCAAACATCACGCGGAGTCTTCTGTAAATAGAGTTAAAGAAAATTTTATGTAAATTACAAAGAATCTGCCATTTCATAGTGACGGCAACGGATAAACGTCGACGGTTTTATTGTAATTAGAACTGAAATAACTACGCCACCATCATCATTTTTGACGACCCATTTGGTGTAATGGTTGACCTAGTGGTTGACACATCGGCTACTACACTAAGGATTCCGGGTTCAAACCCTTGGCAGTACAAACATTTGTGTGCATGATCATGTCTGTTTGAATTGGTCTGGGTGTTTTTTATGTATAAAATTTATGTATTAACAAAAGAAAATGTACTGATAAACAATCAGTTATTAGAACCCGTAATACAAGCTTCACGCTAACTTGGGGCTAGATGGCGTTATGTGAATGTCAGCGGATTTTGTTTTCATTCATCCGTAGCGTATTGCTAGACTACGTCTCTCAGTTTATCTTATTGCCATAGAGTAGAAGTTGAATGAGATAGTTTTTACACCAAGTTGATCCGATGTTGGTGGCTGACAGAGCTTCGTTCTTTAGAATGTATCACGCACCAGTAAAGTCAGTTGTCTTGAGTCTGCAAATGTTCGGATCCCCTGAACAGGCTACAACTACTTATCCTCAGCTTACGTAACTGCACTTACTCTGGTGTGACAATCTGATGCACCGGTTGCCAGTGGAATATGTACGCTGCAATACTGGCCACTACACAAGAAGCAAAGAACAGGTTCCCGAGGATGTATACAGCATGGCGTCTCCATTTGGACATCATAATTACAGTGATCGAGGTGAGTATCGTCAATTGCATGTCTGCTGCTAAAAACCTGCAAATGATAGACTTGCAGAAACAATTCGCTGTAGTTTTACTTTCAGCAGTAATCGCGAAACTTGTGACCTTTGTTCTTTGGAAAATTGTTACCATAATATTTTGGCTAAATTAGCAAATGGGAATCAGTGGGCCGATCCCTATTTGCTCGTTAGAACAGACGAGTTCTGAAATGAAGAACGCTACGCTTGCCACGTAGTAATAAACGTTGCTGGTGTAGGTTTAATAAGAACAAAAGAAACGAGAATCTGGCAGCTGTAGACTGCTATAGGTTTAAGCATGTGAAGTAGCCCAAGATCTGTTGCAGTTGTAGGGTGTCCATAATCTTCATAGTTTCTGCCTTAATCGGGCTCTCCTGACAACCCTACTTGATAAAAAAATATGATCATTCCATACATTGATTTGATAATGTTGACTTTACTACGATATACCAATGATATTCTGTATATATAATGGTAGATACGCCATCCGTGCCTCAAAAACGAACCGCCAAAGAGAATAGGTACTGTTGTATGCTCTTTGTTAAGGTAAATGTACGCTCATTCGAAATATGTGTATGTGTGCTGACGCTGCATTCGGAACACTTTTTTCGGTTGTTTTGTGAGCATATCACGAATCTATACTTTTCACATCATTGTTTTATACTCACCAAGTCTGCATGAGGCACGAACGGTTCGGTTCGACGAGATTGTTGATGAAGAGCAAATGCGACCATAACTTTTGGCGGCAGACTTGACTCTCGGAGCCGACCACCGCTGGCCACTGAGGTCCACTCCCGATGCCCCACCACGTCACAGCGTATGACATCACCAGTATGTATAATGGAGCTATCCTAATGGGGAATAAAATTTCAAGCTTTAACAGTATGAACAACATTAGGACTCAAGTTAACCGGTCGCACGTGGTGCAACGAGGCTCTGACAAGTTCGTTTCTTTATCGCTTCGTCATCGCTTGTAACACTGAAGGTGTATGTGCTTTGCTTATAATGATGTGTGAAATTCAATAAATAAATAACCACTGTTATTCACACAGCGCCATCTAGCCCCAAGTTAAGCGTGAAGCCTGTATTATGGGTACTAAACAAAGGATATATATTTAATTTTTTTATTTATATTTTTTTGTAAATACATACATATTATACATAGAAAACACTCAGACCATTACAAACAGATGTTCATGCACACAAATGTTTGTACTGCCCGGGGATCGAACCCTTGGTGTAGCAGCCGATGTCTTAACCGCAACACCAAATGGGTCGTCAACATCTCTAAAGATTTAATTAAAAATTATAAATTACAAGTGTCAAAAATAAGAAATATTTATTAAAGAATCTTTCATAAACATCTGGGATGTTGAATTGTATTAAGTTAAATTATGGGACTTGATTTGGGGGGAAATGTTCACAGTAGAGAACTGCTAGTAGCGTTCTCTCACACACTTTACCTTTATAGTCACTGCTCTCTCCAGGCCGCCTACCAAGCGTGAGATTACAGGGAATCCCTTGACTATCGAGGTGGGCCCTAATGACTTTTATTACAATGGTAATCAGCTGTTAAAGTAAGTAAAAAATTATGATTAAAAATAGAGATATAGGAGTTACTAACCTCGTTAATCGTTTGACAATACTCAAAGGCACAAGCATCAGGCTTAAAGGTTTCTTCTGCGAGTACAGCAGCAAGTTGTAAGTGCTCAGAAAGCTAGACACGATCACAAATAACTGCACAGCCCCCACTGAATTCACTAGTACATTCCCACTCAGTGTTGTCAATGCCTATAAAGTCAAGACTTTTATTATCAACCAGCTTTTGCAATGCCACTGCGGAACACACAGGCGTTTCCCCATTAGCAATATACCATTCAAAGATAATGTAGAAGCATTAACTGAAGGAACGTTCTGAAGATGGCAGGGACTCAAGATAATATTTTTGGGTCACTCATCCAATAACCGATAGTTGCTTAACCTGCGCGGATGTCACCGTAAATGCTTCACCATCGCGATCTCATGTCAAGGTTTTAGAAAAGAAGATTTATGATATGATATTATCAACAAATGCTCATTTTTATGTTACAGAGTACAAGACGGTCAGGACGCTCACCTGATGGTAAGTGATACGCCTGACCATGACAGAGAGACAGTTATTTTTCTCCATCAATGCCGCACTGCGCCCGTCACCGGAGTCAATACATGTTAAGTATCTTATACCCCGTAATTTCACTAGCTACAGTGATATCATCCCGAAACACAAAAGTGCATAGCACTCCTATTTCACCGGACTGCGGTGTTACCTACCTAGACGACTCAGTATCGAGTCTACCAACCTCTCCGGCCCGTGGTACATCGCGATTCGCACCAGACAACAAAAGAGGGTCTAGCCGTTTTTACATACGAACGCACTGAACTAGCATGATAGGTCATCCTCCCAGCACATGATACCCTTTCTTTTTGGAGTTGATACTAGTGTGGCCTATAAATGACCATCTAGGACCATCTCGATGGTTTTCTATTTGACATTTGATTCCATTTCCGGAAAGAAGTGGTAACATTTTTTTTCATGGATTTGCTCTGATCCGATTGTTTGATTTTTCGACGTCCATTTTTAAAGTTCTTATTCATTAAACATCAAAATTAACCAACCAATCATGATAACGCGTAACGTCGTTTCAACAAAACCTTAGTAATTCTAGGTATAAAGTAGTAGATACTTACCTTTTCCAAGAACAGCGGATTGTACGTGTAAGGTCTGAAGCTTGCAATGCCTGCATGTACGTATATCATAACACCCAGACCAATAATTCTGAAAATAATGAATGTAGTTGTAATTTAAAACACGGTACTGTTATATAGTCCAAATCACTCTTACCCCTCCCCATTTTACTCTCCCTTTTCAAAGGAAAAGTTAAGGTCCCTGTTTCAAACACACAATTTCATATTAGTATGTTTTTACGATTACCATTCTATAGTAGCAGTCAGAACCAGACTTAATATGCCTTTCGATGCACGGAGGAACGAGATCATATTTCACCCATCCGAAGACAACCATTGTTATAGTTGCTTCAACATCAGCTCAGGAGGGCAACAGTCCACAACAACGAACCACCGATGACGGTTTTACCTATACAGTTGCTTAACTTACCTCAAATCTACCATTTAGCAGTAATTGCCGCTTATCCATCGAGATATCATGTTTTAAATCTATTTATAAAGTCTTCTAATTGAACTATAAAGAGTACTTACATACCTTATACCTTGTATAGGAGAAAGTTGTGATAATCTTGGGTCTCCGTCATCATGTATGGCTGTTAGTTTTTGCCAGTTAGAGCGAGCAGACCAAAATAAAAGTAGCCTATTTCCTGCAAATTAAATCATTTCGAAAATAAATAAATATCCAGATTACAGATACTTTAAAAAACTGTAAGTGGAAGAAGTCAGTATTCGTGGGGAGAGAGAGCTTTCAACGAATAGACCGGCTTGACCGAGTGTTATATATCACTGGAGTTGATTTCCGCACTTAGTTCTTGAAGTGGACCGTTATGCGGAAGGTCTGTTGGTCACTCCAACCAGCTCACCTCCCTCCAGAAGCAGATTAATCTTCCCGGTCTTCTCAGGGCATCCGCAAGTGTTACCGGTGAACCGATAGTTTCCTTGCGGATCCGGGTTATGCCTGTGCACCTAAGATGTAAGGAGCATATGCGTCACCGTTTCCTCCTCTCCATGCACGATCTGCACAGAGGACTGTCTGTGATACCTGATATGTGGAAATGCTCGTTTAGTGAGCAGTGTCCAGTAATGCTCCCCTGTCACCAGTCTTAGACTATTTCTGTCCATGCACAAAAGTCGCTTAGCTGAAGGTCTGAATAGGCAATAAATCCGTTTTAGGATTAACATTAGGCACTTACCATTAGTTCTACTTAATTAAGCATAAAACAACCGTGCGCTTAGCTATCCAATATTATAAAAAAAATTCAAGTTCAGAAAATACTTACTTTTATCATTACCATCGGTAGAAAAATCATAAACTGTCCCAATAAGGTTCAATGCTAATAAAATATAAACAGCATTCAAAACCACTCTATACTCTGTGCTTAAAGTTTTCGCAGTACTTAAGCGCTCTTCTGCGCTTCCGTGGCAATAGTGTAGCGTTCGCAGCGAAGTGTGAAGCGAGCGTGCTTCTCCCCAACGCGCAGCACAACGCTCGAAGCGTAGCGAAGCGTTACGCTCGCTCGACGGACATCGTCTGTTAACGCAGTATCCGCGTCGAATAAGTGTATGATTGAAGGCCCACCATTCTTCTGAATAATCCTGTTTAATAATGTATATTAATAATTCGGCCTTTTTCATGCACATTCGGGTGCGCGTTTTTGGGGCTATTCAGGCTTATACATACCTCAAAAAACAAAGAAGACATGTTCATGCACAAATGTTTGTACTGGCCGGGGATTGAACCCAGAACCCTTGGTAAATAACTGACGTCTCAACCGCTACACCCAATGCTTCGGAGGCTGTCGTCGGTTCCGGTTACAATCTCAGGATGGTAATCAACACACACCAGTCCGCATTGGGCCAGCGTGTTGGGTTACGGCCCAATCTCCCCATGGCTATATTGAGCGGGAAGGCATGTGCCCTACAGTGGGCCGTTATAGGCTAATAATGATGAGCACCAAAAGAATTTTCCTTAATTACTTGCATTACCATGCATTGATGATATCACTTACCTTCATAAGATTATATAATTTGTTGTCCTCGTGTACAGGAGACAGCTCGAATGTCCCAAGACAGTAAACACCGTCTGGTCGTGAAAGACATCGCTCATAGTCGTCCAAATAAAAGACTGCGGGTAGTTGTAAATACTCGTCGACTTATGCCACATGAAAGAGAACCTAGTATTACTTCTTTTTATTATTATTACTTACCAGTTGTTCCCCGTGACATTGCCCGCGTTTTAATTATATTCTTCCGCAGTAAAACATAACATAAAAGCGCGTAGCTCACACGAAGCGCGGACGCCACGTGGCATAACAATGCTTTATTTTTCTGATACATAAAGTATTTTCAAAAATAATAGAAAACTATGTTTTTCCTTATTACATCAGCTTCCTGCCAAAAGAAGTCCCGTCCCATTCAATCTAGCCATTTCAGAGATTATCCCGAACAAACAGACAGACCGACAAAAATGTGATATTGGCACATGTACTGTATCAATATACATATGCATGAAGAAAAAATTTTTTATTTCAATGTAACAAACAGACACTAATTTTATTTATATGTAATAGTTATAGATGTAATATTTATAAAAATTAAATTAAAAATTTAAAAACCCCGACACATGAACTTAAGTAATTTCCCTTTAAAAAGTAAAAAATAATAAAAGAAACTTAATGTTAAAATACCTAAGAATCTATTGATAATTCTAAAAAAAAACCGTCGCGTTGGGGACCGCTCCTAATTATTTCTTTCTTATCTACGATATTTTTCATAAGATGTTACCTCTTTAGGCTTTTACGTTCTTTTATTAGTCACGGTCCCCCAATGCGACGTTTTTTTTTTAGAATTATCAATAGATTCTTAGGTACTTTAACATTAAGTTTCTTTTATTATTTTTTACTTTTTAAAGGGAAATTACTTAAGTTCTTGTGTCGGGGGTTTTTTAAATTTTAATTTAATTTTTATTCCATACTTTTTATAGGTAGATTAGGTTAAGTTAGATTTCATTTGAGTCCAAGTATATTTGCAGTCATTCGGTTACTCTCCCCACTTTCACTCCTCACAACTTTTAAACGGCTCAACGATTTTCATCAAACATGTCTAAGAACACTCGCACATAAGTCACCTTTAATACAAAAAAAAATTGAAATTACTGCATGCGTTCGGGAGTTATGATGCCACAGACAACAGACACACAGACAGACACGTCAAACTTATAACACCCCTCTTTTTGCGTCGGGGGTTAAAAATTAAAATAGGGCTCTAGATGAATTGCGGTTGAGAATGAATCCAGGAAAGAGTTACGAACTCTATACGTGAGTCATGGCGTACACAGACGTACCAAGACCTCTCTCAAAATGTAGAGACATTCTAAGTGTCATCCGCAATGGGCCCGCGTGGACAACTAAGACTTATAGATACACCCTATATGGGTAGGCTCGTGCCCCTCGGTGGAGACGTTTTAATGAGCTGATGATGATGATGATAGCTTGTATTGTGGTAACTCTAGTGCTAGTCCTCTTATTTATTACCCCTTCTGTAATTAGATCAGTCTCAGTTAACCATTGTCATCCAAACTGAACGTGTAGGCAAAATTTCAGCTAAATCAATTAAAAATCTGTTTCAAAATTTATTTTCATATTTTTGTAGTCCGCCATATTGGATTAAGAGTGACGTCACATTTTATTTAAGTTACTCGCAGCAAACCCTTTAATTTCATACCCAAATTGTAGAAATGCATTTAAATTGACATCCAAACTGAACGTGCATACCAAATTTCAGCTCAATTGGTTGAGGGCAAGTGCCTTAAAATTGAGTTGTAAGATTCCACCCGAACAAACATATATTGCAAGTTAAATGAAAGCTTGTAATAAAAACTACGTCTGTATGTTTGAATAACTCCTGGACTCAGATACTTTAAACCTGTAACCACAATACCAAGATACTGTAAACATGTCGAAACAAATTACAAAATAATAACTTACCTGCGGGATTGGTTCACAAGTTCAAAGTCACTCAACGCGCATTGGAGCGAGCTATGCTCGGAATGTCTCTTAGGAATAACATTAGAAATGTATTAATCCGTAAGATAACTCAAGTTACCGACATAGACCACCAGTTCGGTAAGTTGAAGTGGCAGTGGGCTGGTCACGTATGTCACAGAACCGATGGCCGTTGGAGCAGACGAGTTCTGGAGTGGAGAAGACAAGCGTAGCGTAGGACGCCCTCCGGCCCGATGGACGACTTGCGAAAGGTCCCTGGTGGAGGCGAGACCGCGTCTTGACAAGCGTACCGTAGGACGACCGACGACTTGCAAAAGGTCTAGGGGACGCTAGATGAGAAAAACTGAGGACCGGGATATCTGGCGCAAAATTGGGGAGAACTATGTCCAGCAGTGGACTGCGATAGGTTGAAAAGAGAGAGAGATGAAAACCTTACTCGTCAACTTTCTTCCAAATGTTTCCCAAATCGAAAAACTCAGAAGCAAAATTATCGCTTTCATTATTATAATTCACACAACTGCTTCGTAATAGTCCCACGACCGTTATCAGGATCCATTTAATTAAAATAATAACCATTTCAAATTTATTTATGTATTTTAACGAATGCGCAAATGTCAAGTGAATTGCATTGAATAAGTGATTGGTAAGCGCATTGTGTTGGATACAATGCTACAACGCCCAGTGTTGCCAACCTTAGCCCTTTTGTAGCTAGATCTAGCACTTTTTAGTATAGGTGAACTACTTTTTTAACGACTTAGTCCGAAAAGAGCAATTTAGCTCTTTTTCACTGTCCACAAAATATTACCAAATTATGAAGTTTTCGAAATGCAAATAAGTACTTTTTGCTATTTCATCGGTCATGATCATGATGACCTTTTTTATACTCTAAAAAACGGCTTCAAGACATGATATTTCAGCATTTTTAGAACAGACAATCTTTTGATGCTCAATATAGCCCTATCTAGCCCTTTTTAACCCAAAAAGCCCTTTTTCTAAAACTGAGGTGGCAACACTGGCAAAGCCGGCATAAATAGTCAGTAACAGTATATTCGAAGGCACGGTAGTGCCCCCGCCAAGACGAGCCAAGCGAAGCGCAAGGGGACTACCTACCTTCACTCGAAGTGTTTCGTCGTTTTTTGAGCTCCCATAAAGTTAGTTTCCAATGTACAAAATTTATTTTATTTATTTAGACACACCATCAATAACTACATGCATTTATAATATAACAGTGTTATATTTCAAAATTCTGATACATGTAGCTAGCAATTAGATAATTCATATTCTCAGGATATTATGTAGATAATATACTAATATAGTTATTAAACTGAAGAAGTTTCAAAAAAATAGCTCTAATACTTCATATGTTATTCATATTTAAAAACACCGATTTCATCACTGACACACTGATGATAATCAAAATGTTTGGCTATTTCCTGATGTGCTTGAAAGCTGAAATTTGGTATGTAATCTCAATTTAGTATCATCATCATCAGCTCCCGTATTGGGTGTTTAGGCCCTAGTCGTCCACGCGGGCCCAGTGCGGGCTGGACGACTTCACGCACAACCTTTGAATCTCTTCGCAGGCGTGCGCAGGTTTCCTCACGGTGTTTTCCTTAACCGTAAAAACGTCGGATAATGTATATATATTGCTCGGAAATTCGAAAACACGTTGGTACGTGTTGGGATTTGAATCTCAGCCCCCCGGTAGGAGGGCGACAGTCCGCATTTACACACAATTTAATATACAACCAACAAAAAAATCATAAACTCATAACTTTCGCCCCCATCTCCTAAAGTGGAGTGTGAAAGTTGATATGAGAATTTTACCAAGTTTACACGGAACTGTAGACAGTAACTAAAAATCTGTTATTAAGTACATACTTAAGAAAAAAATAAACACTAAAAGTAGCCTATCAACTGACAAAAAGAACTGAAATCCC
This sequence comes from Leucinodes orbonalis, assembly GCA_019425675.1. NCBI lineage: Eukaryota > Metazoa > Arthropoda > Insecta > Lepidoptera > Crambidae > Leucinodes > Leucinodes orbonalis. The sequence goes on along the minus strand of PQWD01007792.1, from coordinate 86,405 downwards.
ACCAAAACATTTCATGTAAAATATTGCCAAGACGACCACATAAGATTTACCCTGTGAAAAAGGTATTAGATCTCATGTGGAGCTAAGCTTCTGAAATCTTAATCTACACGGCCTAGCTCTACCGACCCTAATCTTAACAAAATCCACATGTTTTGAAATATTATTGGAATGTATGCGGACGAAGGGAACAAGTGAAACACAGGAAGGGGAGTGGGACACTGAATAAAGGGGAGGCTGTCAACGCACTCCCCTTTATTCATAAAACAAGTTAAACAAGGTGCGAGGGCACAGCCACGTAATTCTTGTCACTTATAATAGGTAGGTACTCATATTACCTACTTAACAAATATGTATAGATCAGAAACTAAAAATTCGCATCAACTTCACGACGGTAGCAAAAAGACGAAGCCTTATATTTAGTAGGTACACAGTAAAAGTAGATGAAGAAAATCAGAAGCTAAATTCTCATCTTTTTTAGTTGAAACGGAGAGGTCTCATTAAAAGAAAACAATGAGCCATTCCAACCTAAACTAGTCGCAGAAACTTTTACGAAGAACCAAATAACGTCAAACTTCCATATACTTCTTGGAGAACTGGATCCAATGACCCAGGTCTCTAGGAAGTTCAGACAATAAAAAATAACTTTATGACGATTCGATTGTCACTGTTGGTTCAAAACGCCGCATTGTACGTAAAAGTAGTTTCAGGAAAATTCCAATAGATGGCGCTGATTATTTCAGATGAGCTAACGGCTGAAAAACGGTGTTAAGATTTTTCTTTTCTAAAAATAACAGAACACTTTTATATATTTTATATAAATAGATAATACTACCTACATAAATTAGATTGGTTTTATTTAATTATAATTTTAATTTCATGAGTTGTTGGTCCCGTTAGAGGAGTAACCGAATACCGATTAATTAGAAAATAAAATAATACTTACGACGTGACGTGTAGACTAAATACACGTCATCATTTATTGAAACAAAATATAAAATCGTTAATTCAAGGTTAAGAGAATTGAGAAATGCCTCTCATTATCCAAGAAAATTTACCTATTTTCGAGCGATTGTACCTACAGCCCACTGACTTTTCAACTTGCTAATGCAGCGAGCGAGCTATAGGTAGCGATTTCCGTACCGTGTTCCCCATTGAGGTAAATATAAATCAATAACATTTCCGAACAAATAACATTTTCTGATTTTATCCTTGAAAATGACCCCGAGCAGTGTTGCCGCTCGATAGCTTAGTTGGCAAAAGCAATAGTATCGATGATTTTCAAGGTCAACTATCGATACTGGACCTGAGTATAGCTTTCTCCATTACCTATTATGCGACTTCGTTATTTCGTAAAATGCTGCATTCAATTTGGAAATAATGTGCGAGTAGGATGCATTGCTCAAATACTATCGATTTAAGTATTGGTGGGAGTACCTATTTAGGATACCTATTTAGGATTCAAAATAAATCAAAATCCAAAAATCCACGGAGGATAGGTTAGGTAGGTCACATTTATTAGGTTGCGGTAATTTTTTGTCATCCAAAGCTACATAATTAACGTATCCAGGAACTTTTGAAAAGGCATTTCGATGAGTAGAGTCACTGGTACTGCTAGAAGATAAGCACAGATGCTGATAGCGAAACCGTCCATACCCTGAGAAAAAAAAATTTTTAGTAAGCATCACCATCATCAGCTCATTGTCTCTAGCGAGGGGCACGAGCCTACCCGCAAAGGGTTAGCCTTAGCTTAGTCATCCATGCAGGCCCAGTGCGGGTTAGACGACTTCACCCTTGAATCTCTTCGCAGGCGTGCGTAGGTTTCCTCACGATGTTTTACGTTACCGTAAGAGCGTCAGATAAACTTACATATAATTTCGAAAATTCAAAACGACAGTGTTGCGGGATTTGAACCTGCGCCCTCTAGATCGGGAGGCCACACCAATGAGCCACCGACGCTCTCAAAAAAAACAAGTAAGTGCTATTCATATAACTTACCATATTAAAGATAGACGCATCCACTAAATGTGTCCTACGACCGATGAGGGTTAAGTTGATGCACCAGTGGACCATCATCACGGACAACGACAAGCGGCTCATGGCACTCCAGCCACGCCACGACAAGAAATCCTTGATGCCTACAAATCAAATTCAAAACACCATTATTTGGTTGAGGCTCTCAACCAAGTGATGATGAAACAATATGATGAAAGTCAAAATGCAATACACAACTAGATACTTTTTTATTATTTGTGCACACATATTCATGATTATCATCATCATCATTATAGCCTAATTATGTCCACTGCTGAACGAAGGCCTCCCCTAATGATTTCCCTCGCAGTTGACATCCGTCTGCTACCCGCCACCTTAACCAGGTCAACCGTCTATCTGGTAGAGGGTCGACCTTCGCTTCGCTTTATACATAGTTGGAAAAAATATATTAACTGAAACAAAAAGGTACAGCTTATTCCTATTGAAATCCAGCAGACCCAAGAGGAAAATATACATTTGAGACAGTTATAAGTATGTTTCTCAGTTGTTTAGTTCCCCTTACTATAAGCTCCTCGCTTAATATGGGGATAAATGGCGCTGTGTGAGCGATTAAAAAAATAGCCTTTTGAAATAATTATAATTCCGAGTTCGTTGCACACAGAACGTTTCATTGATATCAAAGCGCCAAAAACAATTGCAGTTCATACTCACCAGGCGCTTGTTGTAAGATGGAAAAGCTGAAAACCGATACAATCAAAAACAAAATCCTCTCGATTGCTGCATATAAGGACAGGAACAGACGTGATCGGGTGTGCTTGATCATATTGCCGCAAAAAATCCACGCAACCACCACAGCAAAGCTTAATATTGCAGCAAAGACCTTCAGTTTCTAAAATGAAAAGGGATTAATTATCATCATCATGATCGGCTCATTAAACGTCCCCACTGTGGTAAGAGCAGTATAACATGTATTGGCTTTAGTAGTCCACGCGGGCCCAGTGCGCATCGGTCGACTTCACGGACAACTTTGAATCTCGTCGCAGACGTGCGCAGGTTTCCTACGATGTTTTCCTTCACCGTAAGAGCATCGGACAAGCATACATATAATCTCGAAAATTCGACAATACATTCGTACGTGGCAGGCTTCGAACCTGCACCTTGCCATAAAAATCCACGCAACCACCACAGCAAAGCTAAATATTGCAGCAAAGACCTTCAGTTTCTAAAATGAAAAGGGGATTAATTATCATCATCATCATCGGCTCATTAAACGTCCCCACTGTGGTAAGAGCAGTATAGCGTGTATAGGCTTTAGTAGTCCACGCGGGCCCAGTGCGCATCGGTCGACTTCACGCACAACCTTTGAATCTCGTCGCAGACGTGCGCAGGTTTCCTTACGATGTTTTCCTTCACCGTAAGAGCATCGGACAAGCATACATATAATCTCGAAAATTCGACAATACATTCGTACGTGGCAGGATTTGAACCTGCACCTTCAAGATCGGAAAGTAACAGTCCACACCAACGAGCCACCGACGCTCAAGACCACTTGAAATTTTTCGTTTTTTTTATGGTCATAACTGTCATAAGTGAATGGGGCGGTCAGTTCGCTCCTGGTAATATGATACGCTTGACCATGACAGATACATTGTTGAAGGAAATCATTAACAATAGTCAATATCTTGCGTCAACACTGCCCTGCGCCCGTCACCCGAGACGACAGATGTTAGGTCTTTTATACCCGATAATTTCCTTTACTATTGTGCTGTTGGTTGGAGCAGAAAAGTTCTGGACTGAAGACTGCGACTTGGCAAGCGTAGCGTAGGAAGATGACTTAAGAAGTTAAGAATAATCGCTGGGTGAAGCTGAATGTGGAAAGTGGAAAATGAAGGAGACCAATGTTCAGCTGTAAACTGCGTTAGGACAAAAAGATCACTTACTTTATTTTCACGCAGCGGCTCATTAGTATTGACCTCTGTAGTTTTAGCTTTAATTTTGCTCAACTGATTGAAGTACTGGGCAGCAATTAGTCCGAGGAAGCATGTGGGTAGCCCGCTCCATGGCGTGGTGTAGAAGTAAAAGAAGGAGGGCACTTCACGAAATAATGTTCTTATACTCCTGTGAATAAATCATAAAGTATGTAGATCTCTATATAGAAAAGTATATTAGCATGACAAAGGCAAACACATTAAAATTTTAGCGGCTCTGAGAGCAGCCACAGTGGCAGTATTATCCGATGCCATTATAAGATCCTCCAGCGTAAGCTGGAAGGGCACACGGGCATGATGTCAGATGTGCCATCGTTTGGGCCGAACCACAAAGGCAATCAATGTACTGACCACCGAAAAAAAAACATCTAGCCAAATTCTCCTTGTTGCAGCCAGTCTGCGTCCGCAGCCTAATCAGAGATCTCCAGATCTGCAACGACAGCTCATGCCCAGGAGACAACATTTCCGAGAGGGGGACAAAGGGAAACGGAATACTCGTACTAACCTTTGCACGTCATAGGTAGAGTGTCACTTATTTGGGGTCAGTTGAGAGTGCATAAAGATTTACCATTACTCCACTAAAAGTAACCTATACTAAAAGGTTGGGTACCTTGTTAATGCATTCATTTGATTAGCTTTAATTTATTCTACTTTTACAATAGCTTAGGCCATGATAGCTTAGATCACTGCCAGTATATTATGCAATGACTGTTTCGATTTTCGCTAGATCGTGAAGAAGCGATCTAAACTCAACGCTTGGCCCTTGTAGTCTTTATCCAGAGGGCGCCGAGAGAGGGCGCCGGTTCGAAATCTATTGAGAAAAGAAAGAAAGAAAAATATGGAATAGCATAGTCAAAGTCACTTTATTCGGGTTTTCTCAGTTTAGTTAGTAGGACATTGCAAACTGATATTTTGAAAAAAATATATGATGATTCTTTGCTTTGAAGGACATTTTTAGCCCGATCCCAACTATTATCTTAGGATAATAACTACTTATGCGGTAAAGACTGTGCATTGTAATAATGACGATGGAAAAAGGCGACAAACACCTCCTCCATTAGCTACTAAGGATACTGCCGTCTTATTAGTAGCTAACATATTTCGTAAACGAAAATAAACTCGTATAGGTAAGTGACAAAAAATGTTAGAAGACTTACTCTACATTTTGAACGACGTACATCAACGCTGTCCAATGATTCTGGTACGCCAGGGCGATGTTCAAGACGCACGATGCCAAAAATAGTGAAACAAGTATTGCGATGGGTCTTCGAGTTCTCGCCAATAAAGCAGTTACCAATGCACCAACAATATACAGCTGTAGGTCGACACAAACAAACCTGTGAAATGTGTTTTTTTTAGTTACTGACATAAAACTTGCTGAAACAGGTCGCCTGCTCAACACTCATCATATCACAGATTAACCTGAACAAACAAAGAAACAAGCAGTAAATTGACCTCATGGTCAATGACATAACCGCCCACGTACATTTGCAATACCAGAGGGCATATAAATATGCGTGGAATAGGATGACGCTGTGTTTTAAGAAGAAACCATTGTAGTTAATGACCGGTTTACATCAGTTGATACTTGAAAATCGAGCAAAACCCTGACCTCTAGTAAACCACCCATATGCATTACTAGAAAACACAGAAATGTACATGAAATAAAAGTATTATGTGCTCCAGGACGAGGGTACTGTAGCTATTGAGAAATGAGATCACTGTGTAAAAAACTCACCAAGTTGGAACAAGACATGTGACCTCCGGCTCCACCAAGTTGCTGACGTAGAACAAATGCCACCAGAACTTGCGGCGACAGATCGCCTGCTCTGCACCCACCACGGCACCCCATAGAGGTCCGCTGGACAGCGAAGACCACAGCGTTGCGGCATACCCAACCACAAAGAGATGTACTGGGGTCAATCTGGAATATAATTATTATGCCTTCGAAATATAACTCATACCATACTTAATATAATTAACATGTTATTTAATTTTATTGTCTCTTGCATCCGAGGTCCAATGGTCTGAGTTTTGATGAGTCATTTTGTGACACAATATATATCAGGCTTATTCTGATCTACTGAACCTTGTTCAACTGTGGACTGAGAACGCTTGAAGAGGGAGAGAAGATGTTGTTTTGTTTTTGGCATTAGGTCCGTGTGGTTATTTATGTCTTCATGCCTTGTAGCCTATGGGATCCATTTCCGTTGTTCAGCGAGCTCTTTCGATGACTCTGCCACGTGAAGATGTACTCGGACGGTAAAGGCTGGTCGACTTTGTGATAAAGTCATTTCAATCCATCAGTTATTTTTATCTTTGACTTCCAGAACCAAACCAGCTCCAGCATTTTTTAATATAAACGAGTAATCTAAAAATACCAAAATTAGAACATTTAAAATTGATAACCTGAATATCCTTCTCAGAATATGCTTCATCAATGTTCCTAAGCAAATACTGCCATCATGAGAAGACCGCAGCAAATAGTAGGATCCCAAAAATGTGGAGAGTATTGTGAATAAATGTACTGTCGACGTCCCATTCTGTACCAGCATCATCATCGGGTGTCGAGTCAACTAAAAAGGTCGGTAAACAGTTAAGGTCCTCCAATAAAATTAAGGTAGGAGTTTTGCATTTGTGTTACAGGATGAGGGCGCTGTACCTAGCTACTACAATTACCGGGTATGAAAGACCTAAGATCTGTCGTCTCTAAGTGTTGACAGAAAATAATTACTTTCAACAGTTATAAATTTCCTTGAACACTGCTTTTGCAATAATGGTCAAGCGTATCACTTACCACTAGGTGAGCGAATTGACCGTCCCTGTTTACTTGACATAAAATAGAGGCAGCAATTCATTCATTATATCCTCCGTTAATTTCAAATTTAAATCTGTTTTTGAAACTGAATCTCAAGAAAGTAAATATTAATCACAATAACGATAAATGCATTAACCTGCAAACCTGAATCAAAATAAAAATAAAAAACCCTTACCTGTTCAACAAAATATGGGTTTTGCAAGTAAGTCGTGAAATATAACAAACCGTTATGGACTTGAATCATGACAAACATGATTAAAACCCTGAAACAAAAAACATAACTATGTGGCTCTTTCTAACTACTATACAATCAATTCCCCCCTATTTAAGTGTATATGAGAAGTTATTTATTATAGACCATCTTTTTTGGTTTCGAAGAGAGCTAATAGTAGGGGCTTCGGGATGCTTCTCTCCTCAACCTATCGCAGTTCATTGCTAGACATAGGTCGCGCCCATTTTGCGCCAGATATCCCGATCCTCCGCTTTTCTCATCCAGCGTCCACCAGCGAATTTTCGCAAGTCATCGGTCCATCGGGCCGGAGGGCGTCCTACGCTACGCTTGCCAAGGCGCGGTCTGGAGAACTCCACTCAGAACAGAACTGACCTGCTCCAAAGATCATCGATTATGTGACATAAGTGGCCAGCCCACTGCCATTTCAACTCTATTTTTGATGACCCATGTGGTGTAATGGTCGAGACGTCGGCTACTACACCAAGGGTTCCGGGTTCGACCCAGGGCAGTACAAACATTTGTATGCATGAACATGTCTGTTTGTATTGGTTTGGGTGTTTTATATGTATAGTATGCATTTACAAAATATATATATATAAGTATGTTTATCCGTTGTTTAGTTCCCATACTACAGGCTTCACGCTTACCTTGGGACTTGGGCACACATCTGGAGGGCACTAACCCCAAAGCTAGGCAATTGGCTTGTCCTAAATGGTGGATTTTTTTTTTCGGAATACATATTAATGTACAAAGCAAACACCCACATCAACACAAACATGTATCAGTTTGTCATAAAAGGTTAAAAATTTTAAGTTTAAGGATATTCTTGTTCGAATTCGGCCACAAAACTTAACACTTTATTTTCTGTAACAGATACAAACCTCAAACCTGTTGTTGATATTTGGTACTCCTCACCAGAGTCATAGGCCGTCAGTTTACGCCAGTTATATCGTAATGACCATGATAACATTAGCTGGTTTTCTGCAATTGTTACAGGTTTTTTAAATATAGATACATATACATAAAAAAGATTTTATTAATGCTTGTTCACTGCTGGGTTCGATCCCCGGACAGTACAAACATTTGTGTGCATGAACATGTCTGTTTATAATGGTCTGGGTGTTTTCTACGTATAATATGTATGTATTTACAAAAAAAAATATGTAAGTACGTTTATCCTTTGTTTTGTACCCATAATACAGGCTTCACGCTTAACTTGGGGCTAGATGGCGCTGTGTGAATGTCGGTGAATATTTATTTATTTGATTATAATTTAAAATCAATCAGTTACCCGCCCCCTGAACCAAGTCATACTTACTCCAGGTTAGAGGCTAGTCTTAGGTCAACAATACACTAACTAGATGCATAATCACGAAGAAACGTCAAGCAAAAAACGTCCGAGCCCCTAGGAACAATGATAGATATCCTATATCTATGCCGAGCCCCAACACACATGCGTAGATATTTTAACCTTAACGCGTCATAGAAATAGTAGGTACAAAATCAAAAGCACGAGCACACTACTATGTCATTATGACGTGATTATGAATAAAAATTCTGCCTAACTAACGCGATGAGTAGACTTTTACCGCGGATTTTTTTGTGTGAGGTTTTGCATATAATTAGTTTATTGACTAGTTAGCCTACATTTCTCTTTCCGTTTTCAAAAAAAAAAATTTTAGAGATGTCACATAAACGTTTTTAGTATGCAGGTTGTCAAAAATAAAGTGTATTTTAAGGGGGTATTTATAGCTTCAGCACAGGTCAGGTGGCTGACTTATATGTAGTCCTTAAACACATACGAAAATAAAGCACACCCGCGTCCAAATGAAGAAATAAGTTTTCGTCAAATGAAGAATAAAACGCTATTATACTGTTTTTATTTTTAACTTAGCCATATTAACACCTTCAATAGCCCGATGAAGCTGTAAGAACTGTAAAGGCCTGGCAGCCAACATCAGTAGTCATTTTGCAAAAAAAGTAAACAGCCAATAGCAAAATACTTACGCTTCTCATTCTCAGTCTTTATGTCATAAACCGTTCCGATCACATTCAAATATAGAATAACGCCCACAACGCTGATGAAAACAACGCTCGGAATATCGAACGTAGAAAAGCGAGCGCTTCTCTGCTGTGCTCTCGAAGTGCAGTACTTCAATTCAAGCAGAGAGGCGTTTAACGAACGTTTTGCCACCATCTGCGCAGCACAACGCTCGAAGCGTAGCGTAGAGTTGCGCTCGTTAGGGCAACGAGCGCTTACACAGTAACCTCGATGGATTCGTGTGCGATTATAGTTGGTAATATCACGGGAAAATTCCTGTAACACAAAATATGCCAATCATAATCTAATGGACCGACATGCGAAAGGTCGTTGGTGGAGGCTATATGAGGAAAGCGGAGGATCGTGCGGGGTTTCTGACGTACCTAAAATGGAGAGACTTAGCTATGTTCAACAGTGGACTGCGACAGGTTGAAAAGAAGAAGAATAATTTAACGGTCAAATAACATGGCTTTTATATGTTACAAAGTGTACTGAACAGTCAGTACGCTCAACTGATGGTAAGACGCCTGACCATGATAGAGCGGCATTGATTGAGACCAACAACTGATAGACAGTTATTATTCTCCATCATCGCCGCACTGTGTCCGTCACCCGGGACAACAGATGTTAGGTTTCTAATACTCCAGGCCGAGGACTGGGCAGTACCTAATCATTTTGTACAAGATGCATTCTCCCAAACAAATAACGAGACTCAAACGAGACTCGACAATCTGCTATCCGAGCCAGCTCCATAGTTTACGATCTTCTCGATTACTAAGTGAGGACTGACGAGGGCGGTAAATAAATAAATCATATAAACCTTTTTGAAAAGACGCAGTGAAGTAAGACATCGAGTTACTTCACGATAAGCTAACAAAAATATGCAAAATTAAACATTTTTTAATTACGTACCTTCATTAATTCATAGGCAGGGTTGTGTTCCGTATTCGAAGTCAACTCGAACATGCCAAGGCAGTAAAGGCCATCCTCACGCGACAGACATCTCTCATAATCATCCAAGTGGAAAAGTGGCGGCAAATCGTAAACTTTATCTAAAAAAATAGGGTCTATTTAAAGGTCAAATTAGCATTTTATCAGAATTCGACAACGTGACGTGACTTTTATTAGTATTCCTAAGTTAGAATTACACAAATTGTTTAAATTACCTAGACGTTCAAACAAAATACATAATTATGTGGTGGTTAATCCTTGATTAAACACTCCAAACAGTTTAAACATAGAATAAATTAGAAAAAACATAGATAGAAAGAAAGAAAAAACACATATTTGATCACAAAGACACACATTGACAGAATAAATTGAATGAATAATTTTGCGTGATTGGCAATAAGAGGTGTAAGAGAAAATGAGAAGAAATAGAAAGGTATGTACACTAATAAAAAACAAAGCAGAAATCTATTACATAAAAATCAAATTGGAGTGTCTGTAATATTGAAATAACATTTTTTTACTTCATGCATAAGAAAATATATACGGCACAATGCCAAAATTCAAAATAACAATTTTTGTCTGTATGCCCGTCTGTTTGTTTGTGCCGGGTAATTTCTGAAACAGCTCGATGGATTTGGATGCAACTTTTTTTGGCAAGTAGTTAATGTAATCATTAATACTAAAAATAAAGCAATTCAGATTATGTTTTACTGCGGGAGAATATAATCTTACTAGCTTTTGCCCGCGGCTTCGCTCGCATTAAATTCGGAATAACACGGTACTTGCATTTATCACTATACATACGATTTCCCTCCCTCCAACTTTGAAGGTTTCGGGGTCAATTTCAGATTTTATTTTAGCAAAAAATATGTTATAGTGAGCTAACCTTAAAGGATAGACATATGCTGTCGCGGACTTTTTTGTAGACCATTAAAAAGCAGAACAATACTCTCATACATGACTTTTGTGTAACTTTAACCGTTTACGCAGCGTACGCAGCGGAAGCTCCAAGTATGAAAAAATACCCCCGATTTTGAAACATTCTTCATTGCTGCTCCGCTTCTATTACTCGTAGCGTGATGATATATAGCCTATAGCCTTCCTCGATAAATAAGCTATCTAACACTGAAAGAATTTTTCAAATCGAACCAGTAGTTCCTGAGATTAGCGCGTTCAAACAAACAAACAAACTCTTCAGCTTTATATATTAGTATTGATAACGCGGGCAATACCGCGGAGAACAGCTAGTTGGTATTAAACGTGGTGAAAGGGCCTCAGCTTAGGCTGTCTAAATAATTTAAATACTGCTTTATACTTAAAATATATTTTTTACCGGCATAGTTAACAGCAGCCACATTGTCTTGAAAATACAATAAGCAAAATAACAACACAAACATTTCACTGCACTTGTACTCAATTTAGCAACTTAGGAGTAACCTGTACGAGATCCTATTGATGAATAACTAATTATAACCTTTATTGTTAAAAAAGTATGATCACGTTAAAGATTTAAGTTAGGTACGTATTATTTTGTTTGTTACTTCTTATATTCTTTAGGTACTTATCTCCGTACTTATAGTCGGGGAGCCGGCCGTATAAAAGTCCTATGGATCAGATACATGATTATTTTTAGGGTTCCGTAGCCAAATAGCAAAAACGGAATCCTTATAGATTCGTCAGGTCTGTCTGTCTGTCTGTCCGTCTGTCCGAATAATACAACCCCTTTTTTCTCCGAAACTATAAGCACTACACTATTCAAACATTGTGAGTATATGTATTCTGTGAACCGCTATTAGGTTTTGACAAGAAACTTGAAAAAATAATCATATATTTTAAGGTTCCCCATACATTGAACTGAAACAAAAAAATTTTTTTTTCATCGAACCCCCTCGTGTGGGGTATCAAAGTGTAGAGGTTAAAAAATGATATCGAGGTTTCTTATATCATTTTTTTTATTAATTGAATAGTTTGCGAGAGAGACACTTCCAAAGTTGAGTTCCCCCCCCCCTCTAATTTCTAAAGCTCAATTCATTCACGAACGTGAGTCGACCACAATGAGAGGACGTACCTTCGACGATTTTCATGTATATGATCCATAGGACTTTTATACGGCCGGCTCCCGGACTATTACCTTTGGCCTATTGATGAATAACAAATTATATCCTTCTATTGTTAAAAAAGTATGATCACGATATGAATTAATAATTTGTTTGTTACTTGTTTTATTCTATACAGGACTGGAAATCTAACCAAAACCCTTGAAAAGGTCACCGGGTCAAACACCTTAAGTAAAAGATAGATCTTTTTGATATTGGCCTATTGTATTAGAATCAATGATATTATGTATATTTAATAGTAGATACGCCATCCGTGCCTCAAAAACGAACCGCCGAAGAGAGTACCGTTTGTAATCTTTTGTTAAGGTAAATGTACGCTCATTCGAAATATGTGTATGTGTGTTGTCACTGCATTCGGAACACTTTTCGATTGTTTTGAAAGCATATCACGAATCTATACTTTTTACATCATTGATTAGAATGCTATAATAAGTCCTTTGTATTTCCATATAATATACGTGTATCATTTTGTCCAAACATAATTACAAATCTCTGACGACTTTTCCTTAAACGTCAGAGACCCGAACTAAACAACCCAAGAGCTCCTTTACCATACTTTTGTTTAAATATCATTGCGCTTAAATATATTCACACATCATATGACATCTGGGGGCACGGTAGTGGCCCCACCAGAGCGAGCCAAGCGAAGCGCAAGGACACTCTAAGTTTAGTATTCAACCAACGATTTTCTTAACTTGCGAAAGGTCACTTGTGGAGGCTAGGTGAGAAGGTAATTCGGAGGACCACGATATTTACCGCAAAAAAGGGGAGACCTATGGTCCAGCAGGGTACTGCAACAGGTTGAAGAGTGAGGTATTAATAGAGAAAACCTTTAAACATGTATAAAATAATCATAAAAACACGGCAAAAGTAAAAACAATGAAAAATTAATTCATTACAGTTGTACAATGTAACATTAAATGCAGTTCAGTTATCTCAGAGATCTTAAATTTTACAGTTTAGGGATGCAATGCAATATAGTTTTTGACTGAGGTTTTTGAGCTTCAGTTTATATTTATTTAAGCTGTCACAATTTTCAATCACGTGGTAGTACATTGTTTGTACTACTGTGCTCCATTGAACAGTCTGTACCGTAGATAGTTACTCTTGCCGTAATTAGTGCGCATATTTATTCAGTTTATATTCATTGATTGATCCCGTTTAGGTATTATCTTAGGATGGTATTCATTAAAACTCATTAATCTTCAGTAGGCCCGTGTTGTGAGTTACGGACTTACGGCCCACCAAGGAGACCTGGGGGGTTACCACCATCTCTTAAAACATTATTACAATAATATTACTTTGCCTTTTCTGGTACAAAAATGCTGACGTAGCATTATAGTAATACTCTTTTAGGAGATGGCGATTACCCCCCTTGTAAATTTAATCTTCTTGCGGCCACACGTCACTCAGGTTCAAACAATATATCTATGGGTTCAAATATCATTTTTAAACTTTAGCGCCCTTTCGTACACGATCGGAAACAGTGTTGCCAGAATAATATTGGTTAAGCATCTCTATCCTTTTTATCTGTTATGTTTTGATTGTGAAATTTAATATCATTATCTTTCTGTTATTCCTGATTTTTCTTTTATCGTTTTTTCTATTTACGTTCACGTCACGTTCATATTGAATTTATTATTTTTTTAATTTGGATTTCACTAATATTTCTAATTTTAGCCCAACTACGCTGGCAGCACTAGTAGTACTGATACTACTGATAAAAAAATATTTCGGCCATTTTGAAATTTCACTGTCGCTTCATGACAGACCGGTGGTTGAATAAGTCCAATTTTATTCATCCACAGGGTAATTCATAAACTAAATTTGTGTTGATGAAGTGAACAGAACAGTGTATAACATGGCGCGGTACGGTCAAAGGCCGGAAAATGCTCTTAAACGGGCAAGTGGTAAGTATTAAAATCGTCTTTAACATTACCACGTTGCATGTTCAGCGTAAAAATCAAGACTGCATTATGATTACGTGTCCAATGTTACCCTTGAAGGTTTAATGGTTGCTGTTGGCCTATTATAAGAGAATACATGACCGTTTTTATACTTTTTGGCTAACTTGTGTCTAGTTACTTCGAAAATATAACCAAACAAAATGCCCATAAATTTTTTCCTCATCTACAGAGTTTATGGACTTGGACAAGCCCGCTCGGGCTTTGGACACATTGCAAGAGGTGTTCCGGAACAAGAAATGGGCTTACAATTGGTCAGAATCGGTTCTGGAACCGATTATGTTCAAGTACTTGGAACTCTGTGTGGATCTTCGCAAATCGCATATTGCAAAGGAGGGGTTGTTCCAATACAGAAACATGTTCCAATCCGTAAATGTTGGATCTTTGGAACAAGTGATAAGGTAAAATAACTGCGAATAATATTATAAAAACACCCTAATATTCCTTGTATTATTTTTTTGTTTTTAAACATGTACATGTAATACAAGGATAAAAAAAGGAAAGAAGTATACCCAAAAGAAAAGTCTTTTACTTTTGGCGAATGGCTTTCGCACAAACACGAAATCTTGATATTTATTCACTAAACATTTTATTTCTCACAATATAAATTACAATACTCATATATATTATCTTCTTCTGTAGTCATCAGAGAGCTGAACAGCCCTAATGAGTTGGGCTTCCTAATATCAAACTATTGTTTGCAAAAAATTTAATTTAAACTAATGACATGTCTTTCTTGACAGAGGCTACTTACGAATGGCTGAGGAGCGGACCGAAGCTGCCAGGGCTCAGTCCACTCAAGCTGTCATTGATACTGACGATCTTGACAACCTGGCCACTCCTGAGAGCATACTATTGAGTGCAGTCTCAGGAGAAGATGCTCAAGATCGATCTGATAGGACAATTCTCACACCATGGGTAAGCAATTATTAACATTTTGTCTGTTCATTAGAACTTAACCTGCTAACTGCCCATGCTCCAAAATCCAATCCAAATCAACTCAAATGGTGGTAAACAATGGCTTTGTAGCCCCCAATCATTTGTATAATCTGCTGCTGTCATCAACAAAAGTTTCCCATTCTCTTGATAGTATTCTGGTCTCCTAAACACTATGTCCATTATGCATCATTTGTCACATGATATACAACACAAACAAACACACATGCACTCACACACATATACACACACACACACACAAATACACATAAACACATGCACACACTTAAATTCACACTTATAATTGTAAGCTTATTCATTAATTATCACTGGTCCGGTGTAGGAGAGGCTGGTAATCTGTCATACAGATCCTAGTGCAGATACCAGTCTCTCACATAGTTCAAACTTTTGTAATAGATTAAGCTTAATCTTGTACAATTCAACTGTGTGAGAAAACAAATAAAGATATTTTATTTATTATTATTCTCATTATTTGGCAGAATTAAGTATATGCAGTGTGACTTAATTCTACAATGTAATTTTGTAACTGTAAGGATTTATCATCAAAAAGCTTAATAATATGTCTACTCTTGCTGCAGCTTAATAATATGTCTACTGCTGACCTGGAAGCTTCCAGGTCATTGCACTATCTGGGAGGGGGTTGGCGTAAGGTTCTTCCATTATGTGAACTCCACTGAAGAATCTTATCATTTAATGGTTTATTGGGAAATAAATAAGCTAATATAAATGTTATTGGTATTGTCTTGTTTTTATCAAAAACAAAAATCAAACAATTGAATAAACACTTTTAAAAATGTAATGTGTTTGACATCTATTTATTTTTATATTTCTAGGTGAAATTCCTGTGGGAGTCCTACTGCCAGTGCCTGGAATTGCTCCGTACTAATGCCCATGTGGAGACACTTTACCATGATATTGCCCGCATGGCGTTCCAGTTCTGCTTGAAGTATTCACGTAAAACAGAGTTCAGGAAGCTCTGCGATAAGCTCCGTAAACATCTTGAAGATATATGCAAGCCCACTGTAAGTAATTATTTTTATGTTGGCTACATAATATTAGTATAAAATGAGTATAATTTGTTTTTTATTTCTTTAAGTTAGATAACAATCCTCTAAATTAAATCCCATTTCTAACAGTTTTTTGGTTATGAGATGGTAGGCCTTAGAGGAAAAGTAGATCAGTAAAAAATAAAGTACTAAACTGTATAAGATAGTACAGTTTGCTTATTTTTTGCTTACAAATGATACAAGGTTAGGAATTATATAATATTGACAAAGTGTAAATAAAATATAATTATTAAACTGACATTGCACTTGTTTTGCCACTAATAATACTTTAAACAATATGTGATTCGCTAAAAATCCAAGTAAACTAGCAAAATGCTAAATATTTGTTTACTTGATGGCTCACAAATTTTACAAATATAATCTGATCAATCTACTACTTATCCCCATATGCAGATAACTATTTTGCACCTATGACATGTTTATAAATAATTTTACAAATGTTTTCAATGTACTATACTAAAATGGCATGCTTCAGTTCATTTCAACTTAAGAATGATACTATAAAATTTTAAACTCATGATTTTTGCAGGTACAAACTGGTAATGTGAGCATCTCCAAACCAGAAACACAGCAACTTAACTTGGAGACAAGGTTGTTCCAGTTGGACAGTGCTATCCAATGGAATTGTGGCAGGTGAGAAATAAATTTACAATATTTTTTTGTTTTATAAAGTACACATGATTGTATTTCAAAATGAATAATATAAACCTTGTTGGACCTTTTTGGAACTAAGCCAACCCCAATAAAGAACACGAAAGTTCTGGTATCAGTCCCATTAGGATTTTTGTGGCTTAGAGATTATTGTCATCATTCTGTCACAATATTATATATTAAAATATAAATACACACGTATAAACATAGCCCCAATTAAGTCGTCATTATTATTTAAATAGCGTATCGTAGGACGCCCTCCAGTCCGATGGACCGACGACTTGGGAAATGTCGCTGGTGGAGGCTGGATGAGAAAAGCGGAGGAGCGGGATATCTAGCGCAAAATGGGGGACTGCGATAGGTTGAATAGTATTATTTAAATATTAATCCCAAGGGTCCGTTATTGTATTGTCTGTGGTTACCAAGTACATTTTAAAGACAATAAAAATTGATCTTTAAAACATTTTTATTGTAAAGCAATTTAATGTATCAAAGCATTGACAATAATTATTTTAATAACAGGAAGCCTACAAAGCAATTGAAGACATCCACAACCTGATGAACATGTCCAAAAAGACACCTGTGGCCAAAACCATGGCCAATTACTATGGCAAACTGGCGCTGGTTTTCTGGAAGGCTGGCCATTGCCTGTTCCATGCTGCTGCGTTGCTGAAACTGTTCCAACTTTCGAGGGAGATGAAGAAGAACATCACCCAGGAGGAGTTGCAGAAGTGAGTATCGTAATTTTGAAATGTATGACCCTTTTGGATCATCACTTTTACAGGAGAGCAGCTTCATCATTAAACAAAATAAATAAATATCCACTGACATTCACTCAGCGCCATCTAGCCCGAAACTAAGTATTAGCCTGTAATATGGATACTAAATAACGGATAAACATACTTATGTACCATTTTTTTTCCAAATACATAATTTAGACCTAGACCAACAGACATTTTCATGCACACAAATGTCTGTACTGCGTGGGGATCCAACCCGGAATCTTTGCTGAAGTCTCAACTATTACACCAGATAGGTTCTCAAATAATTTGTTGAGATTATAGCAATTACCCTAACTGCTTAGGAACCCCTATGTCCAGCAGTGATAAGTAAAAGCAGAAACGAATATAAATAAAAATTATTCATGAGTAAATAAAAGCAAATCAATTATCAAATCTCCCTGATCTGCGTGGTTACACTGCTGTATAGGTCTATCAGTTACCCAATCATATGAAATGAAATAATAAACCTCCGAAATAAATCCCACCAGTGGCATCACCATTGTCATCTGGTGGTAGGCCTCGGAGGTACAGCAAATAGGCTAGACGCGACAGGCGGCGATATACGTATGCGGTCTGTGTTAATTTATGCCAAAACATACCTCAAACAATAACATATTTTCCCATAACTACTTCATAATTGGTTTCTATAATAAATAAACATTTAAATTTAATACTTTAAAGCATTCTGTCGTTTCCAACAACTCATCAGCCTTTAACTAAGGCAACACTACAGTCATGTTTCTATAGATTTAAGTTTATAATTGTATAGTGTTTGTTTTGCTGGCTGTCCTAAATAAAGTGAATGAATCATTTAGTAATAAACAGCTTGTGACATAATAACATTACGTATTACTAGACGAATTAGAATCAATTGTGAAATTTAAGTGGAATTAGATGAAATAAATGAAATGGTTATGTGTAAAAAAAAAAAAAAAAAAGATATCTATTGAGGGTTGGCATCTGTCTACTGTTGTGAACATTGGATCTTAATATCCCTTTGTGATACAGGGGTTGTGAGAACCCTCACAGGAATTCAGCACAGACAGTATAGTGAGTCACTTGTGCAATTCTTGCAGTTTTATTAGAACTTCACAAGCTGAATCACCTGATTTACTGAAAAGAAAGAGCATTCCCTACATTCTATGCATTGTGCGAGTATGGTGGTGGCCTGATATCATAGCCCTAATGTGTGGAAATGCCTGTTGGACTAGGCAAAGTGGTGACTTGGACCATAAACATTGAGCGCTCAATGCCCATGACCTCAATGCACAGTGTGCATAAGTGTGATTTATTATATGGTTTTACATAAAATATAATTCCCATTTATAGGGCTGGCAACACATTCAGTGCTTTCTGGTATTGCAGATATTGATGATTGGTAGAGACATTTAGTATTAGATTAGCCATCTGCTCATTTGCCCTCTATATTAAACCAAAAATTCTAGTATTTTTTATGCACTGAGCATTTCCCTCAGTTACAAGTTATGTGCTTAGTTTTGGCTGGATGTTTGTTTATCTAAACTAGTGATGTAAAAAGCATAGATTCGTGATATGCTCACAAAATAACTGAAAAGTGCAGCGACAGCACACACACATATTTCGAATGGGCGTACATTTACCTAAACAAAGAGCCTACAACTGTATTCTCTTTGGCGGTTCGTTTTTTAGGCACGGATGGCGTATCTACCTTTATATATACAGAATGTCAATGGTCTAAACATTTAACTTGTTCCACAGAATGGCGTGCCGAGTGCTAGTAGCCGTTCTATCGGTACCTCTGCCGTCGTTGCACCCCGAGTTTGACCGATTCGTAGAGACAGACAAGAGTCCAGTGGAGAAAGCCCAACGACTTGCAGTGTTGCTTGGTCTAGCCCAGCCGCCTACTAGAGCTAACCTGCTTAAGGGTAAATTTAGTGTTAATTAATCAATTATTTAATAAGTAAGCATAGGGTAAGGCGCCCTGCGGCCTGATGGTCCGACGGCTTGTGAAACGTCGCTGGTGGAGGCTGAATTAAGAAAGCGGAGGACCGGGATACCTGGCGCAAAATGAGATACCTATGTCCAACAGTGAAACAGAAATAAGGACGAGAATTGAACGATCGGATCGCACACTTGGTGGTTATTGATATGTCACAAGACAAATGCAGTGAAACTAATAAAGGTAGTCATTATTTACCCTTATACTGCTGTGTCACTCAAGATGACAAATGTTAAATCTTTTTTACCCTGTCATTTTACAAACCACAGAAGCCACTCCTATTTCACCAGACTATAACTCGCAAATCAGTTGTAGCTATGTAAAAGACTTAGGACCAATGTTCCAAATACAATGTTTTGATAACAATAATGATTTTGTTCCAGATGTCGTCCGCTTGAACGTGGTGGCGCTGGCGTCGCCTCAGCTTCAGCAACTGTACTCATGGCTGGAGGTGGAATTTGACCCGCTTAATATCTGCCACAATGTAAAGGGTGTTATCAAGTCTCTGCAAGAGGAACCAAGTAAGTACTGTTGTTTATAAGTGATACAATATTTATAAATGTCAAAAGTTGCAATCAGTTCATTTATGTGAGTGAGATTATACTTTATCTTATCGGCTTATAGTCCACTGATGGATTCGGCTTCCATAAGCCATGAGAAGAGCTAGCTAAACCCTTAACCATTTCTAGTAGCAAGGTCAGGCCATGTTGGCATGCTCCAGAACCTTGCCAGTTATTTAAAAAGGCTAAAGGGTCACTTTACCCTCCTAACCTATACGATTACTCTTATACGATTATTAAGAGTTAATTTTACATTAATGACAACAACATTTTTTCTTTAACCCGGCGGGGGCCATCGTCGCGTGTCCCTGTAGGTTCGCACAGTCCCTATTCGCGTAACCGGCATGTGCCGGGCCGCTTTTCTCCCCAAACATATGTTAGGCTACCAAGCCCCCCCGCAACGCCCTAAGCCGGTTCGAGTCCCGTTCGGGGAGCCCTTAGGCTCGTTGTGTAAATATTAAGGCTGAGAGCCATCTGCGCTCGCCACTTGCCCGGTGAAGCTGTAAAGGCCATCTGCGGCCAACAGCAGTAGTCAGTTCGAAAAAAAAAAACATTTTTTAAGAAATTGCCATGAACTATGGTAGATGTATATGATTCTAATCTAAGTAGCTATTGGTCTGCAAATTGTGAGAAAAGAAAATTTACCATTGTAAGTAAGTAAATTAGCAATGGGATTGGTGAATTAGGGGTATAATTATCGATATTTGACGCGTACTAAATTGTTAACCAAACCCACCTCCGAAATAAATCCCGCCAGGGCCGACGCCGCGTCGCCTGGCGGTAGGCCTCGGAGGTACAGCGAGTAGGCTAGACGCGACAGGCGGCGCTACAACTACGCAGTCTGTGTTAATGTATGCCTAGACAAAAATTTATGAAACTACTACTACTAACTACTGCTAGAAATAGCAATAAATTTGTCCATACATAGGCCACTCCCAATAAAGGAATTGTCTGGTGATGATGTAAGGCGATCTACGGGCAATAACAATAATCTTTCCAAAACTTTTGTTCCATTACCTTGCTGTGCTCCAATGCGTGGATGCAGTTGTCTAAAGCCTTAATATCTTTTTACTAGCCTATGCGAAGTCTATCGTACATATAACCTCGCGGGTAAAGCTCCGATTACCCTCAATGACGAAGCCCTAGTCAGCAGTGGACTGTACAGTCACCATCAGTATATATATATATTTGCAGACTAGGTGACAAAATACATCAGAACATTTTAAATTCAGTAAAAGTTGGCATTATTAGAGCGTCGGTGGCTCAGTGGTGTGGACTGTCGCCTTCCTACCGGGAGGGCTGAGGTTCAAATCCCGACACGTACCAATGTATTTTCGAAAAATATATATGTACGTTATCCGACGCTCTTACGGTGAAGGAAAACATCGTGAGGAAACCTTCATGCACGCCTGCGAAGAGATTCGAAGGTTGTGTGTGAAGTCGTCCAATCCGCACTGGGCCCGCGTGGACGACTAAATCCTAATCACCCTATACGGGTAGGCTCGTGCCCCTCGGTGGGGACATTTAATGAGCTGATGATGATGATGGCATTAACATCTAAACAACAATCGCTTCATTAATATCTGAGCAAACGCTTGTCAAAAACATCTGTACAGGCAACTTTTCAATTATATCTGAACACTCATAATGTTGAGACGACATCAAGCAAAACATGCAAAAATTATTTGCTTTTGTTAAAATAATCGGCCAAGTATGAGTACAATATATTTATTCGCCATATATTTTATGGCGTCTGTACAATCGTGATGATGATGATTGTGAAGAAATGTTCCATTTGTTGCAGACTCCCCACTAGCGCAATACACAGCGGCCTTGAACGACGTGGCGCTCGTCCGTCTGATACGTCAGGTGGCTCAGTGCTACGCGTGCATCGAGTTCTCGCGCCTTCTCGCGTTGGCCGGCACCGAGGACCTGTTCCACCTGGAGCGACTGCTCGTGGACTGTGTGAGACACAACGACATGCAGATACGTGTGGACCACGCTAACAAGTCAGTTTACACACTACATTGTACAGATCGCAAAAAATTTTATGGCCGCTCTGAATATAGTCTGCGCAGGTATATCGCAGCGTCGGTGGCTCAATGGTGGGGATTGTTGCCCTCCTACCGGGAGGGCTGGGTTTCAATTCCCGCCAGCGACCAATGTGTTTTCGAATTTTCGAAATTATATGTACGTTATCCGACGCTCTTACGGTGAAGGAAAACATCGTGAGGAAGCCTGCGCACGCCTGCGAAGAAATTAAAAGGTTGTTGCGTGAAGTCGGCCCGCGTGGACGAATAAAGCCTAAATTCACCCTATACGAGTAGAATCGTGCTTCTCGGTGGGACGTTGGATGAACTGATGATGATGAGGTATAGTCACGGTAGAATGAATTTTGTAAACTGCGCATCGTCATGTGCGAAGTTCGAAGCGGCCAAAAAGTTTAGCGAGACCTTTAGATGTGGTAGTCTTTAATTGATCTTCACAACTAAATAAACCCCTTCGAAAATACAAATTATTTTTGTGATTAAGTTACTTTTGCGTGATTTTAGAGCACACCACGTTTTTAGGGTTCCGTAGCCAAATGGCGAAAAACGGAACCCTTATAGATTCGTCATGTCTGTCTGTCCGTCCGTATGTCAAACCCTTTTTTCTCCGAAACTATAAACACTACACTGTTCAAACTTTGTAAGTATATGTATTCTGTGAACCCGCTATTAGGATTTGACAAGAAACTGGAAAAATAATTAATATATTTTGGGGTTCCCCATACATTGAACTTTAAATTTAAATTTTCATATTAAAGCTGTAGTAGGTGCTTTAGTAAATGAAAATTACTTTATTTTATGTTATTTGCTGCTGGGGAACCCTGCACGGGCGAGTCTGACTCGCGCTTGGCCTATTATTTAGCTGTCATAGCGTCAGAATTTGTTAAACTATTTTGTCAACTGATTTTATATATATGAATATTGTCGTAAGATGTGGTTGCTGGTGTGTCGTAAATTTATTTATAGACAAAAAAATGTACAAGTTTTGCTGTCTTATTTAAAGTAAAATAAACGATGACATGGGCAAAATGGGGAGACCTATGTCCAGTAGTGGACTACGATAGTTTGAATAGGAAACGATTACATTGTCATGGTGGCTGATAGCAGGTGAATGCCACCTGCAAGGGATTTTTCAGATGGAAACCATAAGGGGAGGCCTTCGTTCAGCAGTGGACATTTTAAGCTGTATTGATGATGAAACAATGAGTGCTTTTAAGCGAAATTTGATGATGCCGGTCACTTGAAGTATAAATATTAACTTATAAGGAAATATTCCTAAAGAAATTTAATTACCATGTTATTGTCAGGTGTGTACACTTTGGAGTAGAAGCAGGTGGCGGCGAGTGGTGCTCGGCTGCTGATGAAGCATGCGGTGGTGCTATCTTGCAGGCTACTCCAGCTGAACAGGTATATATTGAGAGATAGTCATGCAATTTGTTCGAACAAAAACTAATTCTCTGTCACTGTTACTTCAAAGTCACTCAAGTAAAAAGAATATTAACAACCTTTTTTTTTAGTTTTTATTACTTTGTGAGTTATTCCGTAGAGTATGCTTTGGTTCATAAAAATACTATTTTAAAAGTTATTTTACATAAATATACTTCAT
Source organism: Leucinodes orbonalis (assembly GCA_019425675.1). Lineage (NCBI taxonomy): Eukaryota > Metazoa > Arthropoda > Insecta > Lepidoptera > Crambidae > Leucinodes > Leucinodes orbonalis. Next base: position 62,653 of record PQWD01007792.1, on the reverse strand, counting down.
TGTCACTATAGTATGACAAGATCTACATAATGTATTACCGATAATGTCATTCATTTCGTCTTTTGTAATAAGTTTAGAATATTTGTATCTAAAAAGAGTGAAGTAACCCGTATAAAGAAAATTGATCTTGCTAAATTGTAAATTATAAATCAATGTTCGTGGCCTTAGTGCCACCTCCGAAATAAATCCCGGCAGGGCCGACACGTCGTCGCCTGGCGGTAGGCCTCGGAGGTACAGCGAGTAGGCTAGACGCGACAGGCGCCGTTACAACTACGCAGTCTGTGTTAATGTATGCCTATACATTGTTATTTTAACTCAACAAAATAAACAAAACTTTTATGAATCAAATAAATCTTAGGCCTGTGTCCTGTGTATTAGGGATAGCGCTCTTGACTATAAATAGCTCCATCCTTTTCTTACTCAATTTAAGTAAAGATCAACGTTGAGTCTCGTTTAAAAATACGAGCCTTAGTCATATTCTTTTCAGTATCCAATTCATGTTGTAATTTATTGTTTATCTCTGATTCGGAAAAAGGTTGAATCTTCGAAAGGAGACCCTATTCTATAAAGTTCAGTCATAGCATATCGCGTAAATATTTATGCTCATGACTCAGACTAAAATATATAAACAAAAATCAAGAGTGTCCAAAGGAACTCAGAGTCACAAAACTTAATACTGTTATATATGTTACATTACTTATATATTACCCCCTCTTATATATGTTTAGTAATGAACCGCCTCAAATATAAGAGACATTTCAAGCTTGATTTCACCATCAGGTCCGCGAGCAACTAGTCCGCGCCGCCGAAGTGATGTGCGTCGCCGTGGCCACCCTGTATCCGGAACGCAGGCGCGCGGAACGCGAACGCGCCCGCCACCACATGGTGCAGCACTACCACGAGAACAAGCATGCGGAACACGCTCGCGTGCTGCAGCGACACAAGATCATCGAGGAGAGGAAGGAGTACATCGAGCGGCTCAACACTGTCAGGGAGGAGGAGGAGCTCAGGTAGGTGGCTTACTAGATTACAGTACCAAATGTTGATAGTAATCAGCTGAGAATGGAAAATGAGCTCAGCATGTGACTGCTACAGTGACACGACCTTAAGTGAAGCTTCTTAACATAGAATGGAACTCAAAGAGTTCTCAATATACATATTAAGTTAATTTCTGTCTTACTAAATTAATGTACAAAATATTGTAAGTAATCAGTGTGATGAAACTGCTAAATAAGGAAGAGGAGCTCAATATGTAACTGCTGCAGTGACAGGACCTTCAGAATGAGGTTAGGTAATGTACGTCCAGTACGTGCCGTATGGAGCTGAAAAGTGTGGTCTCAATATACGCATTATGTAGTGTTAAACACATAGTACAAGTAAGCTATGGGTGGAGCGTATACCAAACGAACTGTTGTCAATGTGGACCGTATTGTGGGTTGATGGTGTGGATAGCACGTCTGTCCAAAAATACTTTGCTGTGCATTCTGGCGTATAGCGAATTAAATTTTTGCGACCCACTCATACGCATTGTTCTGGCGCGGCATGTTTCGAATCGAAGCCCCTCAGTAATGATAGATACTGGGCAAGGTCCACCAGTGGTCATCATAGCCTGCATTAATAAATTAATCTATTCCAGACGTCAAGAGGAGCAACTCAGAGCCGCTGCCGCCGCGGAAGCTCGTCGCCTGGAGCAAGAGAGAGAGGAGAGGGAAAAACGCAAGCACGCATCCGAGTTAGCCGCCATGAAAGAGAGGCATCGCCGCGAGAGAATGGCTCATATCTCTCAGACAGCGCACGGAAAGAAGATGCTGCAAAAGCTCGATGAAGAGGTAGGGATTATATTATTAATCGTGTTTATTAACTGTTTATTATTTATTTGTGTGTACTCACTATGTGTTCGTACTAATAAGGTGTATTTTACTTGTAGCTGAGGTTTATAAGCAGAAGACTAATAAAGTAATAATGTTTGTTTTCCAATTTATGTAGACAGCTACAAAAAGATTTGTTTATTTTCTGGAATATATGCCATTATTCCTGTATAACATTAAATATGAGTGGCCAAGATATGGTAACAGAAGGCCATGGTTGTCCTATTCTCTCTTTAAACCATCTGTTGGATTAATCTGTTTATGTATCATATTAAGAATTATGCAAAAAAAATCCTCTCGTAAAAAAAATTACATGAAGATACTAATTTACCTCATAACCTTAATAGGAAATAAAAAAAATGGATGCCGAAGCTATTGCTCAGCGCGAGGCTGAGGAGCTGATGAAGGAACGCCGCGAACTGCAAGCGCGTCTCAAGTCGCAGGAGAAGAAGGTATGTAACTTGTTACGATTTTATGATTATGAAGAAGAATATTTTGGATCTCTAGAATTAACACTGTAGTGTTGTTTTGTGGGCATTCAGTTTTGATCACTGATTCGAAGATCGTGCACCTTAGAATGTTACACGTTAATTATACCTTAACCATGTCAACACTGGTCTAGTGCTTGTTTGCAATTAGCAATCCTTGTTCGGAGTTCCTGAACATCATTGTTATAATAACAAGAATATGTTAAATGATACAATAGATTTCACTGAAATGAAGTTTATTAATTAGACAAAACTCTTGACACATATACATCATTATTGATATACAACCTCCATACTGCACAGTTCAACAGGATTCTCCAGGAATTTAAATGGGTCTTATAATATGAATAGTAGGACACACGCTCATTACAAATAGAACATCCAAATGCTGTTACACTAACTATAATTAAAATCATTAACAGGTTGACTACTTCGAACGTGCCAAACGCCTGGAAGAGATTCCACTGCTACAGAAGAGTCTGGAAGAGAAGCAGGTGCAGGACAAAGCCTTCTGGGAGCAACAAGAGCAGGAACGCATTCAACAACTTGTTGGTAAGTTTTGTTTAACCGTTTGACTGTCAATGACGCCTTAACCCGCTAGACACATTGGATTCTCTATTGTTTCGGCGTTCAATGGGTCAAAATAATGTATAAGAACTTATAAAGTATTTAAACCTTCCTCCGAAATAAATCCCGCTAGGGCCGACGCCGCGTCGCCTGGCGGTAGGCCTCGGAGGTACAGCGAGTAGGCTAGACGCGACAGGCGGCGCTACAACTACGCAGTCTGTGTTAATGTATGCCTAGACATTCTAATATTCTTTACAATAGTTCTGAAAACTACATATTTAAAAAAAATCACGATCAGCTTCTGAAGATACAAGGCCGTAATAAAGAACATTTATATTAATTACCAGTTGTATTGAAGAGGAATTCACAAAGGAATACTCTGCTGAGACTGTCGTCAAACCAGTCGCAATGGAATATGTGATTCGAACCATTCATTGCTGCTTTCGGCTGCTACAGCTTTACCGTGTGATTGGCCTAAACATTTCTGATATTATCATATAGGTTATATTATGTATTAACATTTAATACATATTTCATTACTTACTGAAACGACTCCATAATATTTTTATAAAACTTTAAGTTACATTTTGTATTTAAAATAAATAAATAAGTAACTACTCACATACACAGCACCATCTAGTCCCAAAGTAAGCATTTGGCCTGTAATATGGGTACTAAACAACGGATAAACTTTACTTATGTATTTTTTTTGTTAATACATACATATCATACATAGAAAACACCCAGACTAATACAGTCATGTTCATGAACACAATTTTTTGTACTGCCCGGGCATCGAAGAGCCGATGTCTCAACAATTACACCAAATGGGACGTCATGTAAATGTGTGTGTAAACAGGTGTTTTCGATGTATAATATGTATGTATTTACAAAAAATATATATATAAGTATGTTTATCCGTTGTTTAGTACCCATAATACAGGCTTCACGCTTAACTTGGGGCTAGGTAGCGCTGTGTGAATGTCAGTGGATATTTATTATTATTATTTATAAATGTATCTACTTCATGTCATTTTTACATTAACGTTTTAACATGTTATAAACAGAGGCCCGAGCCCGTGACGTGGCTACCTCCACACGTTTGGCCCGTATGCACGCCCAACGCGACGAGTTCATAGCGCGGCTGCAGTCTGAACGCGGCGCGGCACACAACCAGCGTTTGGCCGCTTTCAAGGAGAAACTCGCCGCTGAACGGGAGAAGAGATTGGCCGAGAGACGGGCGCAAAGGCGGGAGGCACGGAGGCAAGAGGTCAGTTGATTGTAGACTAGCTTAACCATTAACCGTCAGGTTTAATTCCGCTTTCAAGGAGCGTCTCGCCGCTGAACGGGAGAAGAGATTGGCCGAAAGAAGAAAATGGGGTTTACATGGTTCTCATTTTGTGTCAAAATTTATATAATACTATTGGTTTTTACCATAGGTTTTTACATAACTGTCATATGTCTAATTTATATTATTCTATATAATCATCTTAACTACATTATTTTTAGCTGGAACACAATGCAAGCACATTAAGACCAAATAATGTTATCGGTTAAATAGTCGTTAACACTGTAATATCCTTTTTTCAAAAGGTACTTTTAATTATAGCTTTAAACTTAAGTAAGCGAAGATCGAAAATATGTTGTGGTACTTTATTAAAATACTTTATACAATTACCAACAAAACATTTACCTACTTTGTGTAGCCGAAGATTTGGAACAGCGAGCTGATCTTGGTATAACGCTAAGACAAAGATTGATAAATGTAAATATTGTTTGTTCCCCAGTGGTTGGCGGAGAAGCGTCGCGCCGAAGAGGCGGTGGCGGAGGCGGCGCGTAAAGCCCGCGAGGAGGAGGAGAGGCGCGAGCGCGAGGAACGCGAGAAACGCGCCGCCAGCGAGAGGGCCGCCGCCGCCCTCAGGGACCAGGAGAAGGAGAGGTACTGTTGGACCCCTACCACCGCCGCGATTCATAATTTGGACGACCCGTGTACTATAATAAATATCATACATACACACAGCGTCATTAAGCCCCATTTTAAGAGATTAGTTATTCTTTGTAGAATAAAACAAAAAAGCCTGATATATTAATAAATAAATAAACAGATTTTCTATTAATAAGTATGCACTGACACACTGCGCCATCTAGTTCTTTTTTTTCCGAACTGACTACTACTGCTGTTGGCCGCAGATGGCCTTTACAGCTTCACCGGGCAAGTGGCGAGCGCAGATGGCTCTCAGCCTTATATTTACACAACGAGCCTAAGGGCGACCCCGAACGGGACTCGAACCTCTGCTTAGGCGTTGCGGGGGGCTTGGTAGCCTAACATATGTTTGGGGAGAAAAGCGGCCCGGCACATGCCGGTTACGCGGACTGTGCGAACCTACGGACATGCGACGATGGCCCCCGCCGGCGGGGCGGAATCTCGGTTGTCGGTTTGTAGAGTGTAATTTTAGTGATTTAGCTATTTCGGCCGCCGATGCGGCGGCGACCGTGATGGGATCGTCCGGATCGTCTAGCACGTCCGTGGAGGCCGACGTTTACGCGCGCGAGGTGAAATATTATTATTATTAGCTGCTGTTGTTGAATAATCAAAAGGAGACAATGAGCGGGTTTGAATGCGCTATTGCCGAGTCGAAGAAGCGTTTGGACGCCAACTTTAGGTACTGCGAAATCGTAGGCAGCCCTAAGTCTAAATGAAGGTACCATCTAGTTCCAAACTAAGCATGTAGTATGGGTACTAAACAAGACATAAACATACATATATATTTTATTGCAAAAATTACATATTATACATAGAAAACACCCAGACAACAAACATTCATGTTAATATAAACACAAATATTTGTATTGCCCGGGGATAGCAACCCGGAACCCGTAACCTTACATTTCAACAATTTGGACGACCCATTTGTGTAATGGTTGAGACCGCTAATATTAAGTTCCGGGCCTTGATCCGGCAGTACAACATTTGTGTGCATGAACATATCTGTTTTTAATGGTCTGGGTGTTTTCTATGTATAATATGTATGTATTTAAAAAAAATTATATAAGTATGTTTATCCGTTGTTTAGTACCCATAATAAAGGCTTCACGCTTAACTTGGGACTAGATGGCGCTGTGTGAATGTCAGTGGATATTTATTTATTTATCTCTAGAACCAGTTCACATGAGTTACAAAATTATCTTCCGGGCATAGTCAGTGTAAGTGTTGAAAGCTAATAAAGGATTGAAAACTAATAAACCATAATGTGCAGGGAACACCAGGAGATGTTGGCCCGCGCGGCTGCCAAGGCCCGCGCCCTGGAGCCGGAGTTGCAGCGCCGCCTCGAAGAACAGAAGGCGGCGGCCTCGTCCAGCTGGCGACGCGAGGACGCCTGGCGCGGCAAGTCTGATAAGCCCACGGAGCCTTGGAGGCCTAGTGAGTGCCACTTGCAACTTTAATTATTTTAAACCGACTTCTCAAAAGGATATTTTATCTTTTTGACTGTCTACATTATCTACACATAAAAATTATCGTTTATTTTTCCAACACAAATCATTTACATCTTAAAGTTATGACATAATGTGTTTATATTATATATATATATATATATATATATATATATATTATATATATATTATATATATATATATATATTTGTGAGGAACTGATGCCTGAAATAGGTTTCATAAATAGAAACCAGTACCACAGGTCACCAGGCTACCAAAAACAGGTCACAAGCACTTGCGTGCCCTGTACGCCAACGTTATCTATACGTGACAAAAAACAGGCTCACAAAAATATGAAATTCTATATTTTATATTGGTATTTTTTTTTGTGCTGTTCCCTGGAGGCACAGCAAAGCGTTTATAGCAAAGGTACATTTAGTAAAGGTAAATGGATTTATTGACAAATGTCAGTAAATGTTGTAATGGATACATGGAGTTGGGTTCATCTTGCGGAATAATCCCTAGCAATAAACTGGGGTTACTGCTATATCTTTAAAAAGTATCACTATAATAATATTTTTGTACTAAAAGGGTTAATGTTATTGTAATACTGTTTTAAGAGTAACAGTAAGCCTACAGAACACTCCAGTTGTTACATTATGTAACTTCTTCATTAACCGACTACGCGGTCTGGACGTCGGCTTACATCGCTGCATTATACGCAGTTAATGGATTTGAATCCCATATAGAGAGACTGCGATTTATTCCGGTTAGGTTAAGACTGCAAGCTTAATCACATGATTGTCCGATAAATGTTTCTATTGGACTTAAATTTAATAAATATATTTTGATACCATGCACTTTTTTTATTAAAATTTTCTCATATTGGGGGACTGCTATACACAAAAAAATACCAATACTATTAATGCTATTCAGGCCGTCTCCGTGAAGGCGAGCGCGCTCGTTCGCCAGAGCGCGCCCGTCGCGAGGACCGTCCGAGGGAGGATCGCTCTAAGGAGGACCGTCCACCGGCTAAGGACGACAGGTAAGAAACAATACAATTTGTTGTAGGTTCTCTCTGAATAAATTATAGTAACTAACTAAATATGAATTAAGCACTTATTTGTAACACAATGTGTGACCAATCATAAAAAAGGAAGTATGGGAAGAGCGAATTTTCCGACTCCAACCAATATATCGCTATTAATGTACCCGCCCGAAACAGAAATTTGATTTAACTGAGCGAGTGTTATGTCTATGTGTATTATATTTAACCCTTTAACCGCCGCTAATAGATATCAACAGAAACCATATTTTATATTGTATATGTAATCCTGATGGTCAAAAGTTAAATACATACAACATGGCTAAATTACGCGACCTTAAGGGTCTTTTTCCTGTTATGCTGGTTTGCGCCCGCGTGCGTGTTACACCCTATGTGGGTGGTGGAACCGACTCGTCTGCGGTCACACGCAAACCAAAAAATCTATTTCGTGTGGTGCGTGCTGGTAACAGATACATTCGTGGTCATCATGGATTAAAAACATTCCTTCCACGCTTCTCAAAATTTGAAATATACAAAAGTTGACTTTATTATTTGCCCATGATTTGAAGCAAGACTACGTACTTTTGGTTTATCAGCGCGCGCGTATTATTTATTCTTTTTGCAATAATTTCACTCACATTGCATTCCCTACTCATAATCTTTGCGCGCCACTGATTACTATAGTATATTTTTTAAATAAAGCAACAGTAATATCACATCATAATGATCATTTTAACAGACGCGATGATCGCCCGCGAGATGACCGTCCCCGTGATGACCGTCCGCGAGATGACCGTCCGTGATGACCGTCCGCGAGATGACCGCCCCAGAGATGAAGGAGGATGGCGTTCCGCCAACCGCGAGCCCGACAGGGAGAGGTAATGAACATCAGCTCATTATTCGTCCCCAATGAAGGGCCCTAGCCTACCGTACACGGGTTTATAGGCCTTAGCCTCCACGCGTGCCCAGTGCGGATAGGACGACTTAACGCACAACCTTTGAATCTCTTCGCAGGCGTGCGCAGGTTTCCTCACGATGTTTTCCTTCACCGTAAGAGCATTGGTACGTGGCGGGATTTGAACCTCAGCCTTCCCGGTAGGAGGGCAACAGTCCACACCGTTGAGCCACCAATGCTCTAGATAATATTAAAATATTGCTTTTTTGTAATGGTAATATTTATGTAAAAAAGGAGCTTAATTCTAGGAAATTACCTCTGCAATCCATGTCAATATTTCCATTTAAGTTATTGATATGAGACTTGAAAGAATCATGCATATTCGTTATATTCTCAACAGGCCCCGTTACGGCGGGCGTTCGAGCGGCCCGGACACTGGCAGTTGGCGACGTGGCCCCGCCGAGCCGACTCCGCCACCTGCCGTAAGTATATTTTATACTTATATTATAGAGTCACTGTTGTAGTCCTTGTCTTTCTGGTACAGCTATTTAAATGAAGGGAATCATGATTAAAGCTACCTTATTCAAAATTTACTATCATAAACAATTTTACTATTGTCTGATTTGAAAATCAATAATTCACAGAACGCAAACATTATTTTCAAAAGTTCATTTGAAAATAAATATTTGCGTTCATCGTACATATATTTCAAAGACATTGCATTTGATTTTTGTCGCAAAAATACAAAAACATGGGAACCTGTGCTTTTTGTAATTACCTGGAGAAGCTGGAAACTCCATCTGCGGCCAATGTCAGTTACTAATAAATCTATGAAGACATATGTTAATGTATAAATGAATTAACCAACAGGAGCGGTCGTCGAACACGTGGCGTTCAAAGGATGGTCCCCCACGCGAGGACCGCTATCGCGATGGACCACGAGACGGTCCACGCGACGCTCCCCGGCGAGATGGGCCTCGTGACGGACCCGACTATAGGGACCGCGAACGGGACCGCTACCCGCCGCGTAGGGACGACCGGTTAGTGTTAATAGATCTAGCAACTCTATATCTTTCGACAAATGAATACCTAATGTATATTTATTAATAGTAATATGTGTGGTACTACTGGTAGAATGAGTCGTCTCTAGGTAGCACTGCAGGGCCAGATAACGTCCCGTCACATAAAAGTGTTAACGTCTGGTGTTTTTCACTTCTTTGTTACTAGATGAGGGCACTGTAGTAAAATTACCGGGTATAAGAGACCTAACATCTGTTGTATCGGTTGACGGGCACAGAGCAGTGTTTACGGATAAAAATGTCAGGAATCAATTTCCGCCATGGTCTGGCGTCTCACTGCCAGCTGTGCGAAATGACTGAAAACAAACAAGCATTCTTTATATTTTTGCATCCTACATTTTGGCAAGCGCGTATATGCCTATAGCTTTGACAATCTTTCTCATCGATTCATACTTATCTTCCTGTATGGTGTTTTGTAGACTACGCAGCACTACACAATACAACAAATATTTATCATATGTTTGTAATCGTACAGTGACGGTCCGAGACGTGACGACCGCGATGGTCCAAGACGCGACGACCGTGACGGTCCCAGACGCGACGACCGCGACGGTCCCAGACGCGATGACCGTGACGGTCCCAGGCGTGACGACCGTGATGGTCCCAGACGCGATGATCGCGACCGTCGTCCTCCACCACCAAGGCGCGACGAAAAACGTAAGCATACACGTTTTTTTCTCTTCAACTATGACTTTTTGGCAGTGGGCTAGTAATCGCAGAACCGATGGCCGTTGGACCAGACGAGTTCTAGAGTGGAGACAACGTCTCAGCAAGCGTAGCGTAAGACGCCCTCAGGACCGACGACTTGCGATAGGTCGCTGGTGGAGGCTGGATGACGAAAGCGGAGGACCAGGATATCTGGCACAAAATCGGGAAGACCCATGCCCAGCAGTGGACTGCGATAGGTTGAACAAAGTTGGCTTTGCGCTCTATGCATTTGTAGCCAGTGTCAAGTAAATATATTTTCATTATGTATTGCCCAATTGGAACGATGGCTGGGTCCAAATAAATATGTCAAAAGACTATTATCAAATTGAGTACATCTTTGCCTTAATACTATTGATGTTTTATACACATCCTTTGAAGTGTTAAGACTCAAATGAAAAAGGAAATTTTATGATAATAATAAATGCAAAAAAAGCAGATATTTAAAATCGGAGGTATTTTAATACGTCATACACATATTTACTTGATAAATGTTTACGACTTTATGACGTCATAATGGCTACTTATGTTGTGTCTTATTTTAAAAATTAGAAACATGGATAAAAATAACCAAGCCCATTATAACCTAAGGTTAACCAGGCAGTCCACTGCTGGATCAAACCATCCTCTGTAATTGGATACTTAAAAAATATATATTAGTTGGTTAATTACAAATTGTTTTTTTGCAGCTCGCGACCCTGACGGTGACGACTGGCAGCCCGTCACCCGCCGTTAAAACATCGTGTTGTCGATATGAACGTTATATGGATATCTTTATATGCTTTGTAAAGGGTTCAGTGGGTAACTTCTTTGCCTTTTACTAATTATTTGTTTTAACTTTACATATATTCTTACGATCATAAGAAGTCCTATTTTAAGGCTAAGAGCCATCTGCGCTCGCCAATTGCCCGGTGAAACTGTAAAGGCCATCTGCGGCCAACAGCTTCAGTTCGAAAAAAGGAGTGCTATATATTTTTTTTTTTTTCATTTTATATTTAATATCGTCATCAGGGATGGGTGGTTATCTGGAAACGATTTAAATTGTCTCAAGCATATAACGCCACTGGTTCCCACATTTTTTGGAGTTCATGCACTTCTTTGAACCACCGTTTTTACCATTCATATTAAGAAATTACCAAGACTTATAAATTAAAGTCAGATTAGAAAATAATCTATAGTCGCAAAGCCATGGTAAAGAAAATGGCACGCTTACTCTCATTAATCATATGTCTGAAGATGAAATATTTGTTACATCTTTACTATTTAGATTAGCTCTTGGGTTTCAAAAAAATAATTGATTTTGGAATATACCTGAACTTAGCTATTAAGGTCAGTATAGCAAAATTCGAAGTTATAAAATTTCGGTATAGTTCTTGCCTTCGTCAGTTCAAGAAGAATTAGGACCTAATCTGTGTTACCTTTAGTAGGGCTACCCTAACTAGACGAGACCTAGGTAAAGACGAAACACATGTTAAATCTTAACTATAAAGATTGTTGTTGTATGTACTGCTTAGATAAACAATCAACTAACTAGATGCACATAAAATGATTCATTAAAATATTGACCTTATGGCGTCATTAAAAGGGTACAAATTCAAAAGCACGAGTATACTACTATGTCACTTGGACATGTAGCGAGCGACGTGATTATGAATGAATATTTCGCCCAACGTTACAAAAACTTTTTGTACGTTATCCGACGCTTTACGGTGAAGGAAAACATCGTGAGGAAACCTTCATGCACGCCTGCGAAGAGATTCGAAGGTTGTGTGTGAAGTCGTCCAATCCGCACTGGGCCCGCGTGGACGACGAAGGCCTAATCACCCTATACGGGTAGGCTCGTGCCCCTCGGTGGGGACGTCTATTGAGTTGATGATGATTTTGCCCAACTGAAGCGAGTCAGTTTATTGTTTATTTAAGATGTACTGGCACGCCCACTGAACCCTAAATTTTTTTATTATTCAATTGTTTAAACGTTCTTAAGATTGACATTATTATACGTGAACATGTAATACTTTGTATGCTTGCGATTGTATTTCGCGTCAATATATAACATTTTACATAATAGGTGAGGGTTTATTTTATTTTGTTTTTGACAACATAACATCCCATTATATCCGTATTATATATTCATGTATCGTTTAGTTAATATTTGCTTTTAATAACTGTATAATCGCTGTTTTTACAGATTCTGTCCCTTTATCGTTATAACTGATTAGTGATACAATTTCTACTTATAGAACACTCGTCACAAGTTAGTAACCGCATTATGGTCCTCATAATTAATTGCTTGTAGTTAAAATGCACTATTTACCATCAGTTATATATGACTTACCGTTTAAAAAACTGCTAAATTGCGGATTTCTTTCATTAAATCGTGTCATAGCAATTTCGAACAACATGAAAGGAATCGTGACTTCGAAATAATGAATAGTCAATTTGATAACGATTCTAATGTCGTGTTACGGATTACCGTTAGTTGCGAAAAAGACAATGGTAACGTATAATGTGGACAGCCGATCTGCCTGATTCCTTGTAGTATGCTAATTTTGCTGTACTGAATCCATACGCGAAATGGTGTAGTTTATTCACATTTATGCGCAATAAATGTTTCAATTGGGACCCGCTGTTTTATTTATAAACTAACTTATCACTGCTCTTACGTTTGATTGAATGTTGTTATGTTTTATTAAAATTTACTGATTACTAATATTCAGATTGAATCAACGAAAACAGAGGAAATTCCTTTTAACATTTTGACCGCCCTTTTAGTCTTTCAGGCTTATATAAACTATATACACAGTCACGAAGAAACGTCAACCAAAAAATGACCGAGCGGCGCAACACATGCTTGTAGGTATTGTTATATTTATAACAAAATTATTCATTTAAATTTTAACCTTAACACTTCACTAAAAGGGTACAAAATCAAAAGCACAAGCACACTTCTTTGTCATTGACATAAGAAAATTCTGCCCAACTGAAGCGATGGGCAGGATGTTGCCTCGTAATGTTTCAGTGAGATTGTGACTACTTAGTTTATTGTTTCAGGGATATTTTATAAAATAATCACTATTAAAAAATTATATTGTTGTACCTTAACACTTTGCCGCCAATGACGCATTAAGGCGCCAGGCGATAGATTTCTACTGTGTCTGGATCCGAGCGTTCAATTGATTAAAAACAGACGAAATGGTGTGTGCTTCGATGTTTTGCGGCTTTTAGTATAGCACTTTAATAAATAAGTTGGCGCGCATCTTTCTATAGAACCAAAGATTATGTTAGGAAAAATATATCAAGTGAATTAAAATATTTTGTATAAGACTGTACCTCCAAATGCAGGGAAAATTCTAACTTTTTATTTTCGAATTGAATCAGCTCAAATATATTTTCACTTAATACGACTATTTCAGTACTATTTTTGGCACAAACTTGAAACCGAAAATCGTAGGCGTTTCAGAGATATTTCAAGTTTTCAAATGCTCAAGCCATAATCCTCACCACGTTGCCTTTAATATCTCGTTAACCTCTTGAGTACTATTTCTCAAATTTGGCATATCATTGGTACTATTTCATGACTATTTTTTGGAACCTAAACCAATTCGATAGACCTTACCGTTTGCGTGCACCAGAGGTGAGGATTACAGCTTGAACGTCAAGCTGTAATCCTCACCAACCTATAGCTATATCTCCGAAACTAAACTGTTACTATTTTTTTTTACTTGTGGACTATTTAGTACTATTTTTTAGCGTTGTCAAAACTCGTTTTAATTGCGATTTCAAATATGAGGATTACAGCTTGAAGCACACGAAATGGTGCAGTATTGATGGAAAATAATATCTACTAGTTTTTGGTCTCCTTCAATGCTGTTCTCTCATGGTCAAGCATATCACCTACCATCAGGTGAGCGTACATGATATCTTCCTGTAGGTACACTTAGTATCAAGTAAAGATGGTGCCCTATCTAGGGCACCTCAGCTATCTAGCTGCCCCTGTTCTGTGACATAGTAAATAAAAAAAAACATTGGAACAGCGATCACAAAAAGTGTTTTACGTTTTTTTGTTACTATCAAAAGGGTCGCATTCCAATGAAACTATCCTTATACGAAAAACTATAGTTTCATCCCCTAAGAGGACTGGACCATTCGAGAAACTGCGTTTGTAACTGCCGAACTTTTACTATCTACACTTTAAAAACAGACATACAATTTATAAAATAAGTATGGATTCGCACTTATAATTTAGATAAACTATTGCCTAGTGATGAAGTTTATTTATTCTAAGCCAACGACAGAATCGGCATAGTGAAAGGAAATAAGTGAGACCAAGCGAGAAGTATCCAATATACATAGGAAACACCTTAAATATTATGAAATGATTTATATGTCGTATCGCATACTAACATAGTTTTTAAGTTTATTGTTACTTGCAGGATATAAAATATATTCTGAAATAAATTTATGTACTTTATTTATTTAATAAAACTTTTGGATATTATTATTATAAGAATTTTTAGCGCTCTGCATACGTTTAGCGCTGCCTCCTCGACTGGCCGCCTTTAGCACCTATATTTTTTTCCATGTGTGCGTGCAACAACCCGTAGATACGGACACGCACCCATACAAACCGAACTCGGTGCGTATGTATTAAGACAACGTTATTTGTTTGTACTATGGTATCTGCACGCGGCGGTATGCCAAACGTACAGTAATTATACAGTGTAAATCATCACTATATCTAATAAGAGGTTCGGAAGGAAACGCCTATTAGTTTGATAAGCAACGTCCGTCGAAAACAAGGCGCGATCTACTTTCCCACGATCAATTGGTAAACAAATTACCTTAATGCTGATTATATAACTAAATTCTTGAAGAAGACTGACCCAATATTTTGAAACCCCTTATAGGTAAAAGATACCTTTTAAGGCTTTGATTTTGCATTAAAGACAATATCGCTGACAATGCGTGAGCCATAGCCACCATGACCATAGTGCAACCTTCCAGTGTGGCTTCACTTACATACTAAAACGTGTAGCATCCTGCTGAACAGCTATTGGTCGTACCTACGACTAGATTAAGTTTTCCGGCATCCATGGTGTACGAACAAGAACTAGTGGTCGAAGTCTCATGAAATAATAGGTAATCCTTTAACGCACGGATAGCGCCTGCAAGAAGAGGACTGCCCGGCGATTAACTGTAGTTACTCAAAGCTCAAATGTTAAAACTATAGTTACATAAAACTTGTGCTCTAAAGTGAGATGTCTACTTAAAAGCAATGATATAATAATAAATAATAAGTATAGATTCGTGATATGCTCACCGAACCGAAAAATGTGTTCCGAATGCAGCGCCAGCACACATTTATTTCGAATGAGCGTAGTACATTTGCCTACAACTGTATTCTCTTTGGCGGGTTTTAAAAGTGTAGATAGTAAAGTTCGGCAGTTCAAAGCAGTTTCTCGAAATGGTCCAGTCCTCTTAGGGGATTGAAACTTTAGAGTTTTTCGTATAAGATAATTCATTGGAGTGCGACCCTTTTGATAGTAAAAAACGTAAAATACTCTTTTGTGATCAACTGTTCAACGTTTTTTTTTTAAATAATTACTATGTCCAGAACCAGGGCAGCTAGTATGCTGAGTGCCCCTAGATAAGGGCACCATCTTTACTTGAATAATATCGTACCTATAGGAAGATATCATTACGTCACCTGATTGGTAGGTGATATTCTGACATGAAGAACGTTAAGGAAATAACTGATATATTCATCATACTGGCCATTGTGTAAGCTAACCCATGACGAAATGGGAGCACTTCTATTTAAATTATTGTAATTACTTTCCATCTCGACAAGTGGCATCACCGGGCATGTAATTACGTTAACCCAAGCGTGTCTTCGCAGGCTGTAAAAAGATTAAATCCTTCGATACTTTTCGTAGCCGTTGCTGAATTCTTGGCATAGGATTGTTAAATGTCAAGCTCCTGTATCCAGTTAATTAACAGGAAGTTCCGAAAACAAGAATATGTGGGCTCGGATGATAAGCTATGAACCGTTTAAAATAAATCGACTAAAGTATGAAAACGTCGCCAGACGTCAGACGTTTTATTTGTGTGTAACCAAAAAGAAATGTCCGCGGTTCACAAAGCTGTCCCCGACCAATACCACGGCGGATTGCGGTCGCTAGAAAGTTAATTTTTTAAACGCCACTACCAGTCGCGAGCGCTCCCGCGTCGGAGTTGTACCTCGTTTGACGGAGGATTATGGTAACAAGAATAACAACATTTGGAAGGAAATATTGAAAAGAAAGTTTAGTGGTCAGTGCCTCTGCCGGTTCGGATTCAGCTGTACAATTGAAACATGAATGTAAGTGATAAGTGCCAAGGATTTTTTGTAGAGCAGTTAGCGTTTATGCACTTTCGATTAAGTACCTTTTCAATCGGGAGTGATTTATGTTCAAGTTTTAACTACAGGTTCACTTTCACGTGTTTAACAATGTAAATTACTGATTGAATGTAATCCGGGTTTTATTTCAAAGAAACTAATGTACAATTTTTACACACAAGTAACACTTCGTATAATGTCACTTCATTATCAATACTATAACAAAAATGGGAAAAGTCATACACCGGCATTGAAGTTGTTATTTACACTAAAGTTAACTATCGGGTCGGTTTACATTTTTTTATTGTCTCAAAAAAGTTGTATTACTTATATTATAAATAACCAAATTTTAGGGATATTATTTTGACCTACCTCAAATACGTAGTATCTATGGAAATTATAAAAACAAGGTATTATTCTTAATAAACATATTTGGTAAATTTATATCTATAACTATTATATTTGTTATACGAAATGCTCGGCAATCCCAAGTTATAAAAAATAAAAATAAGCGCTTTATCCACCACTAATTCTAATGCCGGACAGAAAGAACGCCGTTATTCTTAAAAATCATTAACCTGAATTGGTTGAATTCCTCTTAACATCAGTAAGTCGATTTGAGTTCGTAATGCAGTCATACGTTTCAGCTATTTCATCATCATCTAATCAGCTATTAAAACGTCTCCCACACCGAGAGGGCATCGAGCCTTACCGTATGGGTGATAGGCCTGAGTCGTCTCCGCGGGCCACAGTGGCGAATAGTGGAGACTGTAACAAACACCCTTTGAATCTCATTGCAGCATCGCATGGAAGGTCCTCACCCGATGTTTTCGCTTCACCGTAAAGAAGCGTCAGATAACGTACCATATTTGTTCGAAATATCGAAATACAAATTGGTACATGTGGGTTTAACTCAGCCTCCGGAGGAAGCTATTTTTAAAATTTATTTTATTTTATATTTCTATATAAATCAACTAAGCAAGCTTACTTAACTAATATTCCGCGGCAGTCATTTAATCGCATAATATATGCCACTGTGCTAGGCATCTGTGTATTATAATGGGCCAGGCATTCTGTTCCGTCAAGCATCGGAAATAGATCCTCATATTTCAAGATAACTGTTTTTTGGACCGGTCAGTAGGCTCCTGAGGATTGAACATCAATAAGTGTATCTCAGTACGTTTTTAAAATACACACATTTTTGACTTCGCTACATAATACAATTTTCTTTTCTACACAGTAAGGACGTTATATTAAATACAGTATTGAATGTATCTATGTCATACACATGAGCCCATTATACTCCCCCACCGAGGGACTCGAGCTAGCCCGCTAAAAGGTGTCATAGGCCTTGGATCCGTCCATCGCAGGCCCGATGGATAGGCCTGACTGGCCAGGTTTCCTCACGAAAGATGTTTTCCTTCACCGAATCGATATGTAACGTTCGGATAACGTACGCTATACTAGATTTCAGAAATTGGAAACACATTGGTACGTGGCGAGATTGAACCCTGCACCCTTCAGAATAAATTAGCTCAACAGTCCACACATAAACTCCATTGCCACCCGACGCTCTCTCTCGATATATGTGTACATATATGTAATTATGCCTCTGGGATTCTCTCTCTTCCTTTATACAACTAGTATTCACGGCTCTTCACTAATCTGTTTTATTTCTTCTTTAGACAGACTTCTTTATACTGTAAGGTACCTTTCGACCGGCCGAAGCTGGTGATGTTAGAAAGCCTTCATTTAGCAACAAAAATCTTGTTACTTAAACAATGATGCTAATTTAGCTGAATCTTAATCAATCTTTTAATTTATTCCTTCGACTTAGGAAAGCCGAGGTGATAAGCGCTTCCGAGATATAACCCATCATCATTAATAACAAGTAATTAATTATAACCTAGGTGAGTTGTATCATTGACTTAGTTTTGACAGTCCACAAAAGGCTCGATTATGGACCGTGACGGAGTGCTTTTATAATTAATCACCACAAAAGAGGCCAAGGTTTGCCTAATCCAACAAAATGCACCATGAAAATCATTTAAAGCCCGCACTGCAATGTGAAAATATTTCCGTGCATTAATTACATAATGGCTGAATGCAACGGCTCGTTGGAACATCGAATCAATGCCCGATTACTGGGAAGGAAATGAATGGCTTGCGCGCAACCAATTGTGAATTGTTGTGGAAACCGGCCAATTGAATGTTCGTTGAAGCCTAATAGCTGAAACAGAGACTACTTTTAAAGACAAGACAAGTATGTTGTATGCAATAAGTGCAACCGTCAATCATAATACCAGTGATAGTGAACGGACTGTAGTGCAACTGCTTACTCAAAACATAAATAAGTTTTATGACTTCAGCCCAGAGAATAGTAAACTAAAAAAATAGCCGGAAAGATTCGTGATATTGAGACGTCCTTGTAATAATCGTACGACCAATTTTGTATGTCAAAATGTGTAAAAAGACGTCAGGGCGCTTACCAGCTGATGGTAAGTGATACGCCTGACCATGTCAGAGCAGCATTGAAGGAGACCAACAACTAGAAGATATCAATCCCCGCACGCCACCTCAACCCACGAGACAACAATAATAGTAGGTCTGCTTACCCGGTATTTCACTAGCTACAGTAACCTCATCCCAAAACACGAAAGTGCATATCACTCCTCCTAACGGGACGATATCTGGCACTGCGGTGGTCTCAGAGTAAACAGAACCCGAGGAGGTGGTACCTTCCTAGGCGACTAAGAATCGAGTCTACCACCAAGTAAAACTACCACCTATTGTATTACATACAAACACCTTTTTTATTACTTCCACTACTGTGTTTAACCCTTTAACCGCCAATGACGCCTTAAGGCGCCAGAGATAATAGATTTTCAATTGTATTGACTCCCGGCGTTCAATGGGTTAATATTGTCACTGCGGCGATAGAGAACAGGGGAGATTTATAGGGCTTAAAAGCGTGGCTAACGCGTCGTCGGATGGGTGATGGAAAAATATTTTTATGGAGTTCCTTCGTGCTTCAAAGGCAGTTGGGCCCAGCTACTGTCTCGAATGATATTGTTACCCTCGACGAATTAGCGCCCTAGACCTAATCTTAATATAATTATTTCTTTAGGGCTCATATTACCAGTGGTAGTGTAATAGGTTATTTTCATACTATCAGCTGAAAGGGTCATGTTGCGTTGAGAGCTCTGTGACGTTAAATGTTCAACTTAAATAATAGCGAGTTATATAAATAAATAAAAAAATGTTTATGGTCATTACTATAGGATGAGGCTAAATTTAAGTATGATAAAGAGTCTGTAATTCGAGTGTTAGTTCCCACACTTCTTTATTATCAGCCTATTCACCATGTTTACATATCTCACAGTCACGCATAGAGTATTTTTTTTGCAATCACGAAACGTTTGAATGCTTTTGTCGCGTTAACATTACTTAGTACGTACCTAAACAGAAGGTCGCCACGATTTCGTGACAGTCTATAGAGCAGAGCAGTATAAAAATATTGCAATGTCTTATTACATAGGTTTTCGGTGTAAATTTATTTAGTGAGCCGATAGTATGACATCGCAAAGGATAAAATCATTTTGTCACGAGTTTATTTGATTTGTATTTGGTTGTTGAGACTAAAGTGGTAATATTCATTTAATTCCTTATTAGTTATGTACATCTTCTAATTCATTTGGCCAGTGGCGTGCACTCCATATATGCAAATAAGCAGTGCATACCCTGTGAGTCCAGTCAACTCGAAAAATTACCAACATATAAATGATTCACACTTATTCGCCCATTTTCCTGTACAGATTTGAAACCATAGGCGATCTGCTGTCATCAACAGCACTTAAATCGACACAAATGTACTTAATTATTTTTGCGATTAGTGTCACTCAATTTGCACACCCTACTTATAATCTCTGTGCACGCCACCGCATTTGGCTCCGTTAGAAAATCAGTATTTTTCGAAGACTACAATGGTCATTCCAGCTCAAATGCCAAGACAGAACATTTTGAGATGAAATGGGTGGGGAGATATAAGTAGAATAAGACCGTGAAAAATGACATGATAATATGCAAGAGGCATACACCTCGCAGAAAGACGAGGGCTAAAACGAGGAGGATACCAGTGAAAAAGGTACCAGATCTCATGTAGAGTCAAGCTTCTGAATCTACAGGACCTTTTTTATTTTCGATGGGTTCAAAATGTGTTATGCACGCTGTATGCTCTCTGGAGCCGTACGGGGTGTGGGACTGACCACATGCGCGGCCTCTACCCACTAAAAACCCCCACCGTTCACCCTCCTTCACCCTAAATTAACACACGTTATTAAACGTTACAGGATCAACTTTTGTGATCGACCGGCGTCGTCCAGTTGATATGTGATTTTGAGATCAGACCATAACAAATCGCCCGGAGTGAAGACTAGGTCAATTCACTGGAACGTTACAGAGCGAGCTTCCTCAAGAAAGGAATTCGACACTCCCCTACAAGACCTAACCCTTCCGACCCTTACTTCAACAAATTCTATATACCATACAAAGAGCTCTATGGTTTGGCTGTTTCGCTACCGATAATGGAGGTGAAGCGTTTTATATATTTTTGCCTAGGCCAATAAGTCAATTAGAAAGTAAAACCTAGACCTGTTAACAGCATAATCAGCCGTTAAAAGTTAAATAACACTAAATAACAAGCCGTTAACAATGTAATAAAGTTGCGCAACATTCGAAAACGCGACAGTTTTTAGACCAGAAAGATTTGAATCTTGATCCATTCAGCAGCCGTTAGGTTTCCCACCGGGTAAATGTTATCGCCAGCTATTGTCCGAATGCAAGCGCATAGAGAGATGGAGATAGCCGGTCGCTGTAATGGAATAGTCAACCATGATCGTTTGTCAAACGAAGAAAGGGTAGCCATGATCATAGACAATAGAACAGGAATTTTGGTGAGAGAACTCAGTCTTTATCATTCCTTTTTATTAAGAAACCTAAATAAGATAGCGTCTTTTTTAAATTAAAAGCTCTGTCTTAAAATTTTGGTTTCTGCATGGGGTCAACAATCTCGAATCTATATAAAAAATAGGGATTCTGATGCATAATATTATACATATACATACAATAATTCTAATAATGTAAAAAGTATGCGAAATCAAACCAAAAGCTTCAACAAGCAGAAAACATCGCAAGAAGTGACTTTCACTAAACGGTTTCCTCGCGGGGTTGAGTTGGAACCCATGATCGGACCATGGAGCGCATTAGATCGCCAACCCTGTGACCAGACCATGGAGGTAGATTTTTTGTATTAACAATCCACCAAGCAGACTGACTGCCCGATAGTGCGTGACCAGTAACGAATTATTCCTAGCCTGTGACGTCACAATTTCCAGCCTGCCTTTTTACTTTTTTGTCACAGCTCTGTGGGAGATTAATTAGTCTCAGCGTTTTCCCTCTGGTAGCTATAATGTTACCGACATAGTCAGCAAGCTCGTCGAGTCAGCAAGTTGAAGTGGCAGCGGGCCGGACACGAATGTCGCAGAACCGATAGCCGTTGGAGCAGACGAGTTTTGAAGCGGAGACCGCGTCTTGGCAAGCGTTGCATAGAACGCCCTCCGGCCCGATGGACCGACAACTTGCGAAAGGTCGATGGAGGCTGGTTGAAAAAAGCGGAGGGCCGGGATATCTGGCGCAAAATGAGGAAGATCTTTACCCAACAGTGGACTGCGATAGTTTAAAGAGAGAGCTATAATGTTTAAAACACAATAACATTCGTACTTGTCTAAAAGATGTAAGTGAACACATACAATTTATTGATTTTTTCAAAGACTGTCGTGGTTCACATGACCTCAATTTGACTACAAGAATATCGCCCTAGTTTTTTGTTATGCTTATTTGCTACCAAATATTTTTTTTTACCATTATGGCTATTGAATGAATATAGGTACCTATTCTAACATGACTATGCAAAAAGTAAAACGAGAAGCTAACAGCACAGAGGCCCTTTATTATTATAACTATACTAAATTAGTTAAAGAGCAAGATTACACAGAAAGATACCACATATGTTATATAAGAAACGTTTAACTCTGGATGGCGAGTAACTTGCCCTAAAATCTTGGCAGCGTATCATGGAAGATGTCCAGATCATCTAACTTTTTGGTCATTGAATTATAATGGGAGCAAATCTAGCCATTAGAACTTTATTTAATTTCCTAAGTTACCCAATATGAAAAGATGTTTGTTTTTCAAATAACGAACCATATGGTATAATCATTGAAATTATGGATTTTTTTGCCATCTCGATATTTTGAACTACCGCTCGGTTTGATTATCCATATTGTCGGCTTGGCATTGCAAAATATTCTCTTCCACCAAAAGTCTAATTAACAATAGCTAACGTCTTAAACAATAGCAAGGATATGCATTGGACAATAACATCGAATGAGGATGCAGCTCACGGCAGGCTCGGAACTGACCTTTACTTCGGAACCACACTTGATTGACAACAGATATACACTTGCGTTGAGGAAAATAAGCAGCTCAACTACACAAAGAATTAAACTGACGTATCTGTTATACATATTCTTAAAATCGCCCAAAGCGACTTTTCACTACTCGGTGCCGAGTCGTCTAGGTAGGTACCACCGCAGTGCCAGATATCGTCCCGTCGTATAAGAGTGTGCACAATGCACTTTTGTATTTAGGGGTGAGGGCACTGTAGCTAGTGTAATTTCACTAGCAACAGTACAACAGATGTTAGATCTCTTATACCCGGGGATAAGAGACCTAACATCTGTTGTCTCGGGTGAAGGGCGTAGTGCGGCATTGATGGAGAATAATAATTGTTTATCAATTGTAAGTCTCTTTCAATGCAGCTCTGTCATGGTCAGGCGTATCACTTATCAGGTGAGTGTCCTGACCGTCCAGTAAAAACTATACAGTTTCTCCGCGTGATTCGAACCCACGATCCCCTGGTCATGGCACTAATCTAAGCCCAATGCTTGCCACTAGACCACGGAGGCAGTGACTCTCATCGTCCAGCGTCACTGGATTTAAAATGTTCCTACCGATTTGATCGCACTTTCACTGCCGATAATAATTAAATAAATAAATATCCACTGACTCACACAGCGCCATCCAGCCCTAAGTTAAGCGTGAAGCCTTACGTATTACGGGTACTTAACAAAATAAGCATACTTATATATATTTCTTTTAAATACATTCATATTATACATAGAAAACACCCAGACCATTACAAACAAACATGTTCATGCACACAAATGTTTGTACTGCGAGGGGGTCGAACCCGCAACCCTTGGTGGTCGACGTCTCAACCGCTTCACCCAATGGGTCGTCGTCGAATTAATGCAATTACACTTTTTTAATATGTACGATTTAAACTTAAACTACTTTGGTAATAGGCGGACGAAAAACTAACGAACTTTAGTAGGAAACGAAACGAATGTTTCAATACGGTAGTTAAATATAGAATTCAAACCGCCATTCGAATATTTTGTCAAGTATTGAGTTAAGGTCACATAAAGAACTGGCTCAATGAGGGTTTTTGCAATGTAAAACCTCACTAGATGGCGCTACGTTGGTGAAAGGTCTAGGATAATTTCGATTGGTCACTGATGTTTGTAGTGACATTAAATATCCAAATGTCACGCAAATAACCAATGGGAAGAGAGCAACTTGCTATTATACTTGACAGATTATTAAATTACAAATACCCTCATTGAATAATGTGATTATTTACAAAGGTATTACGTTGAAAGCTGCTGACCATCGTGGTAAACCAATAGGTAATCGTAATTTTTTTCTAGACAATTTTTTTCAATAACTTCAATAAATCTATTTTTTTCATTGTTTGTTGTGATGACTAGTGAAAAATGATACATCTATACTTAGTTTGTAAAACTGAAATAACCGTTATATACTAAATACATATGAATACAGTAAATACACCAAAACATTTTTTTTAAATTATTTTTGTCGTTCTGTCTGTTTTTTCTGGGTAATCTAAAATGGCTGGACCAATTTGGACGGGACTTGTTTTTGCAGGTAGCTGATGTAATAAGGAAAACTTAGGCTACATTTATTTTAGAAATTAAAAAGAAAAGAAAGAAAGAAAGAAACTTTTTTTTTATTGGCCACAATAATTTAAATAATATTTTACAAAAACAAGTGCTCAAAAACAAAAAGGTAAATAAATTCTTCAAACCTAGTGGCCAAACAGGTGCAGCCTCAGCATAAACTGCAGTAGTAAAGAAACTACTGCAGCACTGTTTTTCTGGCTGCACCTGTGGCGAGTGAGTCACATTAAAATACATTTAATGATAGAAAAATAAAGTAATGTTATACCGCACGTTAACTTCGCGCTACGTTTTACTGCAGGAGATATCTTATACCGCGGGGCACAGTTCGTTATAAATAAAAAGTAAACAGTAATAATAGACAATAATCGCATTATAAAATTAGCTGATTTGGGTCTATAAGATTTCCTGTAAGTCTTTGAGGCCAGATAATCGGTGTAAGCACTTGGGTACCTACGCATTATGTTCTATTCCAATATCCTTCCTGAACCAAGTGAGAGTGTAAGGAACATTCATTGCCGTTACCATATGGTATTATGCAATTTGAACTCTATTTATAAGTGCAATGAGTTAGGTTTAGCTTTAACTTTCGCCGGTGCCCTTTCAGCTATGCAACTGTATTGCGTAAGACAATGTCTAAGTATAAAACCGGTTTAATTAAAGCCTCGATTTAGATACATTTGTTCAAATGGGCTATGTGTGCTGTCGCTGCATTCAGAACACTTTTTTCGGTTGTTTTGTGAGCATATCACGAATGATATTCTGTATATAAAAGGTAGATACGCCATCCGTGCCTCAAAAACGAACCGCCGCGCCGATGAGAGTACAGTTTGTACTCATTTGTTTAGGTAAGTGTGTTCGAAATTCGAAATATGTGTATGTGTGTTTTTACTGCATCCGGAACACTTTTTTCAATTATTTTGTAAGCATATCACGAATTCATACTTTTTTTTCAGCATTGTATATTACGAATCTATACTTTTTACATCATTGCTTACATCACGTTTTATGTTTTGATTTAAAAACCATAGATTAAAATAATGATATCATCAAAATTAGCGCGCGTTTTCGTGACGAACACCATTATAATCTGTGAAAGTCAACGGTCCATTGTTTCCAACGGTTTACATATCATTTGGTCATCACACAACTCGAGAAGTTAAATAACACTTTTCACATGCTCCTTAATAACATGTTTGTAATATACTTTCTCTTACTACTTTTAGTGTCATTTTGACCTAACAATAAAAACAGTTCAATTTTCTAGAGGTTTCACGGATTAATAGATAATTTAGATAGATAGATAATTTCTTTATTTGTATCAGACACACAATCGAAAACTAAGCAAGCACATGGTGTAACTAATACAAATAAAATCAAAAGAAAACTAATATTAACACAATACATTAGAGAACAAATATTACCACAATACATTATATATAAAAAAAAAAACACATTTCAATGAATGCGCCATGTGTGTCGCAGCGATACAAATGCCACAGCCAGCACTTGTTTGCCGACAGCAAACCGCTGATTTTCAACTATGACCAGCCGAGGACTTTTAGCCGAGCTTTAAAAATGGCAATCGTGATTACATTATTTTGGTATTAGAATACAATATAATAAATTTAAATAAAGTGAATTGAATAAAAATAATAACCAAAATTAAAATAAATAAATTATACCTTTAAATATTATTAATTGTTTTGATTAATATGCATTCAATCAATTGTATTGTTAATTAAAATCATCACCAAATAATAAGAAAAAATATTCATAAATATTAAATAAAATTATATCTGAATGGCATTATAATACATTTGTAATATATATTCTATTTGTACCATCAATTCGTGCAAACATAAAACAAAAGCGAACCCAGAAAAAACTGAGTTCGCAATGCGCCCACAAGCTGCTTAATAAGGCTTACAAAGTCGCTTAAGAAGCAATTTTTCTATTACAATTGTCTATAAAAGGAAAACGGACAATATACACCTAAATATAACACAAACACATGATTAATTATATGAACTTTCCTGTGTCTGACTTTTTCGTAAATACTTGAAAGCCTGCTACATTTGTTATGTTATCGTACAACTATTCAGAATCTAGACAAATTAGACAACCACAGGCGGCAGGAATTTGACCTGTTAGTATGTAGTATGTTGTGTATGTTTGTCCGCGATTATCCTGCGTTTGGCCGAAGCAATTTCGATGCGGTTTTCGGTAAAGTATTGTTACATTCAGAAGAATTTAGTTTTAATTTTATTATTATTAATTAATACAGTAACTCTGTGCTAACGCTAACTTTGACCCGCTAATCCGTTCATATAGGTGTGTTAAAACTGCGATATCTCCTAAAATATTAATTTAATTCGATTGATGTAAAAGTATTTTTGTTTTCCATGAAATACTTGTAATGAATATCGTATTTATTTGGATAAGAATTAATATGATGTTTATGAAAACACCTTCGCAAACAATGCATTATTTTAGACCAAATTTGGTTAGCAATAAAAAGGTTATAGTGGGCTATATTTGAAAGATAGACACGTGCTGTCGCAAACTTTTTTTTAGAACTTTTAAAGTGGAAAAATAATGTCATACATGACTTTTGCGATACTTTAACTATGCTTTAACTGTTTACGCAGCGCACGCAGCCGAAGCTCTCAGTAGGAAAAGAAACCCCTCGTTTTATAAAACATTCACCCTTATTGCTCTTACTGCACTCAGTGTAATTATATATAGCCTATAGCCATTACCATCTTTACCATAAGGGTACACGCGGCCTGTATTAGTTACTAAAAATAAGTTTATTAGGTGGTAAATTCGATACTGAGTCGTTTAGTTAGGTACGGCCGCAGTGCCAGATATCGTCCCGTAAAAAATACTGGGTGTAAGAGACCTAACATGGTGGAGACCTACATTGGTTTTGTTGGTTTGGCACCGACTTCAAAAAGTATAAGTATTACGTTCATATTAACAAGTTAATAATTATTTTATTACATGGTTTTTCTTATTCAATTAAAATAGAAGTGACGTATAGAAGAAAAAATTTTTATTCTTTTCAGTTCATTTTTTGAAGGCGGTTCCTTTTTAATTAAAAAAATGGTTATTTCTTATGGATCAATAATTTTTGTTTTTTTTTATTTTATTTTTTTATATCCATAATCTTACATCAACATATAACTAGGTACTTATTTTTTAAGATGCAAAGAAGTATTATGAACCTCTTTGGGCCACGAAATAATTGATTTGATGAGCAGATTTTTGTTGGTAATAGGTACATTAGGGACGTTAAAAAGTATGGTTAAACGGGCGTAATGTGATTGTGAATCCTTATATGCAAGTAAGCAGTGCATACCCTGTGCATCCAGACAACCCGGAAAATCGACAACATATTAAACGATTCCACTTGTTCGCCCATTTCCCTCCACAAATTTGACACCATAGGCGATCTGCTGTCATCAACAACACTCAATTTGACAACAATGTAAACTATATTTTTTTTCGACTACTTTAAGTGAGTGATCACTTGGCATACCCTACTCATAATCTGTGTGCACGCCACTGATTGTGGGTGTAATCGACTGCCATCCTAAGATTGTAACCTCCCGACTACCCAAAGTACGAAATCATCTCTCTTTTCAGAGAATCATGTGATCCAGCCCAATCATGATTGGTGTACTCCAAACCGGTAATATCTCACAGGGTAACATTTTCTCTGCGGTCTCCCCGAGCTATTTAAACCCACGACTCCTGAATCACTAAGCGGTATAAACCTACGCTCAGACTATCAGAACACAGGATCTGGGTACTTTATATAGACTTGTATCACTTCAAAATATAGGTATGTTTATACCTGATATTCAGCTCTGAGAAGAAAAACACCCCTCCATTAACGCAAATGGCTACATTTGCAAATACAAGTTTTCTCAACATAATATCACTAATACAACTAATTACATATCGACGATAAATGCCTAGAAAGTGAATAGTTACTACTGTGCTGTTAAACTTAAGACCGCAGCTTGTAACTTCATTTAACTACAGCCTTTCTTCAGTGGAGAAATCCTAACCATGCCGTGGATGTCGATAAATCTTGAGAAGATTAAATATAGTTCCTCATACAAAACTGTAAAAGATACGAAATACGATACCAACTAACACATTTTGGTAGTAAATATTTTAAAATGAGATTGGAATTTCTTTTCTTAATAATTACTTCTTGCAAGGTATTCTTTAGTAGGCACAAGTATCTTAATAGTAGATATATTTACGAAAATAGTCAATCCAAGTCAAATATAACCTTATAAGTAACTGAAAGATTTTATGACCGGTTGATTCAACGGTTAAAGATTCTGCTACTGTACTGACCGGTTTGATCCCTGTTCGTGTTCAGTAAAACGTTTGCATGCGTCTGTGTTGCTTGCGTTAAGCATTTATTATAATTGAAAAGTACAAAAACATAATTATTAAATTATGACTAAATTAAAGTTAGTAAAAATAATAAACGTGGGATATTGTGAAATAAATTGGTAGATTTCATATCACTTACTGTAATTATTATATTTACGTATCTTCGATAAATAAAGTGATGAAAATAAAATCATGTTCCATGTAGATCTCGATTAAGGGATTCCGATTCTCTAAAGAAAGTCATAATACTAATAACTCAACCTACTGTATTTATGTCAACGGGGGCAGATATAAAATGACGCAAGTATGGGTGGCCACTAATGGACCAGTTAAAAACCTTCTCCCTTCTATATTTCGTTTCTCCAATTAAAGTGCGAAAAGTCCCTCGTTGCTCTTGCGGCGTACATACAAAGTGTTTAGGGGTTTCGAAATCAAATACTTATGAAAAAAAAAAAAACAGTAAATAGTTTTTTTAATTTTCATATGATTCCGTTACGCATTTATATACATAAATGTCTATAACTTATAGTCAATTCATAACACTTTCCATTTCTTAGTGTAGGTCAAAGTCAATGTCGAGTCGATGTTCCAAATTCTTGATATGATATTCGTTTATGTTAAGAATTTTTTGAACTCATTTGTAGCTTATTCTAATAAATTGTTTTGTTGAAATAAATTAAATTAGAGTCTGTTTTTATTCTATATTTTTTATTATTAAAGTTGGTAATTTGAGTAAGAAAATATTTCTGTTTTTGACAGCTAATCTCTGGAACAGCTAGACTGATTTGACAGAACTTTCAGCAGATAGCTGAT
>PQWD01007792.1:0-27374 GCA_019425675.1 Leucinodes orbonalis | reverse complement strand
CTTTATTAAATCGTTTTCCATATAAAAGCCGACATCGCATTTCTATAACGCAAGTAATACATGTCATTTACGAATACCATCAGGCCGAGCCGTTTGCTCGTTTATCCCCTATAGCATATCACGTTAAAATATCTCGCCTCCTTTATTTTTAGGTAGAAGATATAAATGAAGTCCATAGGAGTCAGACGATTAGCACAGCTGTTAAGACGAAGAATGAGAAAGGAAGTAAAATTACTAGATGGGACTAAACATGTTTTTGTCCCTTTTTCTGGATCACTGCTATACGAGTGGGTGGCAGTTCCCACTCAATGTCGTGTGACCAATCAAGCAGATGCTTGATTGCTGTCTTGATGTTAGTTTACTCAATAGAAAGTATTCATTAGTATGCTTAATTAACATAATTATATTAATGTTAAACGTATACGGCGCTCTGAAACTGTAGCCTTAGTTTTAAATACCTAAAAAATGTTGCAATGCCCTGACAGGGCATGTTGAGGAACCTGTACTAAATATTATAAGACCATTGTTAACCAACATGCTCAATAAATGAATATGTTATTAAAACAAGTGCAGATTTATATATCAGCTGCAAACTCTCCTATTAAAGTATAAAGACTTGGAGAACTGTGGCTCCTTCTTTAGAATCATCACATTGACTCTTCCCATCGGATGGGCAGCAGGCTTAATTTCCAATTTCATTAAAAAACAACATGTTTTCCTGTTTTCACCATAGGTGTAGGTAAGTGTGGTGCATCCGCATTTGATGCAATAGAAGGCCGATCCAGTAATTGAATTTGTCGCTGACCAGCCCTATGTAATGACAGCTTAACGATCGTGAACTGCATTGCAATGTGACAGTTGCGAAAGAACTTGCATTGGCGGTGCATAGTGCTACGCCTTGTTGGTGAAATAATGCCGCTTCAACCTCTAGTTTTACCTAGTAAGACTAGAGGTGAACCTAGGTAGACTCGTATAGAGTATATATCGTCCAAGCCGTGTCCGGCTACGCGACCCTATGTGTCTAACCCAGGTCGTTGTTGTGATAGGCTCTAATGTGGCTAGCAAAGCCTAACTTCGATTTGAAAGTTCGGCTACAAGGCGAACAGAATAAATGTCCAGCAGAATTAAAAGTATAGTTGTAGGAAGGCTTCGGTCGATTCTCCGCATTTGGCGTTAACGTCAAGATATTCTAGACGCTTCTTTCATAAAATTTCACGTTTTTGTGAACAGTATTACGCCACTCCGGTCTAAGACGAGCTCGCTCCTCCCAACTATCAGGCGGAATACCACAAGCAACAAGGTTGCGCTTGAGCACGTCTTTGTAACGCAAATACTGCCCGCCCTGTTTTCGTTTCCCGCTAGAAAGCTCGGAATAGAAAACTGCTTTCGGCAATCTGCTGTCGTCCATTCGCAAGACATGCCCACACCATCTCAGCTGATGCTTCATAATGAGCGCTTCCAACCCGAACATGTCAGCACGACGCAGCACTTCCGTATTTGGAACTCGGTCTTGCCACTTGATGCGCAGAATAGACCTTAAACATTTAAGGTGAAAAATGTCTAATCGCTTGATGTCTGCCTTATAGCAGCACCACGTCTCAGCAGCATACAGTAATGTGGGCAAGACGATTGCTTTGTAAACTAATATTTTAGTTTTCAGCTTAAGGTCGTGAGAATTCCAAACACGAGCCCTAAGTTTTCCAAAGGCCGCTGCCGCACCTGCTATTCGGGCCGGTATCTCTGATGCCAAGGTGTTATCATCCCGTATTCGGGTGCCCAAGTATTTGAAGTTTGGAACTTCCTCCAGCACTGCGCCATCTAAAGTAACACGGAAGAATCCACGTGGCATCCTCTTGGTGGTTGCTTCAATACTTGGGTTTTGCTAATGTTTACAACCAGCCCAAATCTGCGACAAGAAGTACTTAAAGATGTTACAATATTTGGAGGACCCAATAGAATCAGCCATAAGAACAACGTCGTCTGCGTACAAAATATCCATAACTGGAAATGATATTACACGTCGCTTAGATCTAAGGCGAGAGATATCAAAAATGCTCTTGTCAGATCTGGACTTGATTTCTATTGAGCCATTGCAAGTCCTCGAAGCATCACGCACAGCAAAGCGAAATATAAGGAGAACAAAGTAGGAGCCAAGACACAGCCTTGTTTCACGCCACTGGTTACAGGAAATTGCACTGAATAGTCATTTCCATGTCGAACTCTCGCCATCATATCGTCATGAAATTGGCGTATCAAGTTGAGTAACTTTTCAAGACAACCAGCTTTCTTGAGCACGATCCACAAGCCTCACGCGGTATTCTGTCGAAAGCTTTTCTAGGTCAACAAAGCACATGAAGAGGACGGTATTGCTCCAGGCTTTTTTCCTGCATTTGCTTTACAACAAAAATGGCGTCGATCGCACCTCTTCCTGGACGAAACCACATATATATATAGAGTAATCTAGTACAGACAATGTCAGATATCGTCCTGTGAAAGAGGAGTGCTATACACTTTTTGTTTCGAGATGAGAGCACTGTGGCTAGTGAAATTACCGGGTGAGGTTAACAACTGTCGTCTTGAATGATGGACGCAGGGCATTGATGGATAATAATGAATGAGTTATTGATTTCCTTCAATGTTGCTCGGACATGGTCTGGCCACTTAACACAGGTAAACGGATCGTCCTGTACACTCTATAACATGAAAAAAACTTCTAAGGACCAGAGTAAAAATGTTGTATGAAAACTATCCTCATATGAAGACATTGAGTTTAAGGACTTTTTATATTATATGGTCGGTTCAGGGGGGTTACCGCCATCTCTTAAAACAATATTACTACGATGATACGTCAGCATATTTGTTTTATAAATATTGGATAATCTTGTTTAAAAGGTTATTGTATGTCACCGACTGTACAAGCGTCACACTTTGGACTACTTTCACCGAGTTGCTTTCGGTCTACATTTGCATCACATAGCCTTTTTGTTTTGACTTGTGTAGTGTATTCAGTTTGACTTAAGAGAAAATGTACACAAATGATGTAAGATTCACCCTTAGAACTCGTGGACACTCGGTTAGTTTTTGAAAGCTAAACTTTTATGTTTTTCAGAAACACCGAAAGTTTTAGAATAAATACAGTGATCTGCACTGTCACTATGTTTCTTCTACTGGATTCAAAATTTCAAACCCACGACCCCTTAATATGGAATATTATTTTGATGAAAGATTCTTGTATCTTATAGACTTTCATTGGGTGTATACATCGTTTGTCTGGTTTGGTTTGAACTGAAAACTGTTAATAGAGGCACTCACGTTTTTTCCTATTAATTAATTAGTCAATTACTACCAAGGTGTTGGTTTATGTTTTGCCAATATTTAGAAACTGTAGCAGCAAAAACGCTCCTATATTCACATGGTACATGCTACTATGTTGTTGGTATTAAAACGTTTAGTCCAAGTTACAAGCGATAGTGCAGTTTAAATGTCACATTTGCGGACGCTTTGCTGAAATTTTGTTATTTATAACAGAAATAAACATTACCTGGAAAAATCTCTGTCCAGCTATCCTGGCTTATGAAGCCCGATCCCCAATTCCGTTAAATTTTAAATGCGCTAATTCTTATTAGATCGTTTCGTGTCTCAATTGAAAAATTGTGCACTCATTTGTTCTGTTTTATGGTAGATTTTAAATGGTAACGCCATTGAATAATTCATTCTATATAATTGCCATTTTAAACCATGAACATCAAAGTTGTACCGTAATATCAAAACAGTTGGTTCGTAAAGTGTCGTAATGTGAAGTGGAATTGAAGTCTTGGTTACCGGCAAACAGGCGGGCTGGTGTGTAAGTGATAAAGTAACTGTTTTTACCCTTTGAATACTAAACCCTAATGCCAAGTTCAATAAACAATAAACTACCTAGCTAGATGCACAATCTCTCCCAAAAAGTGTCCGCAGCAAAAGTCTGCACATCGTCAGTTGCGTCAGTTGGGCAGAATTTTCATTCATAATCATGTTGCTCACTACATGTCATAATGACATAGTAGTGTGCTCGTGTTTTTTATTTTGTACCTATTCTTTCGTTGAAATAATGAAAGAGGTCTATGACTTGGGCCATACTCATGTTTTCTTTTCACATTGATGGGAGCCAAGGATCGCGAGTTGCATCACACCATGTCACTGTGAGAACAATCCATCGCTCCATTTGGGTCACGGCCTCGAAGTGATCATGCTGCTGGGAACCGTGGATCCATTTTAATCCGCTTACGAGATTTAATACTTTTCACACGTTCGAATCTATATTTTTTTCAATAGGTTACAACTTGCCATGTTAAGGGTACACAATAGTCGATACTTAACTGAGCTGGTGATACCTTGATTTGACGTTCATTACTACTTTTTCGGTCCTAAATTATTATCGAATTTAAGCTTTGAATCTGTCTATACTAAAAGAGAAAAATATTCTTTCACAATACCTACTTAATATATATCCTGTATAGTGAGCGTATCACACACATCCTATTCGATGATGATACAGTACAGTTGAAAACACCAGACAGACAGGCAGACGGTCAATCATATAAGGACAAACAACTTATGATCATGACATTGTTTGTCTGCAATATGAGGTAAATAATGCAATTATATACAATGACTATCGCAGCGGGTAGAGTGATGATGTAACATCAAGTCATTCACCCCGCATCGTAATAACTTCGTCCCATTGAGCTGAGAAACTAATCGCGGCTGAATTTGCGATGTTGTAACTTTTGATCTAGTTTCGCGTAATACGACATAAACACTGTATTGGCACAAAGTTAACTCTCTATTGCTATCGATATCACCACAGATTTTCCAATACAAGAGATGGGGCAAGCCGCGTTTAAAGTGCGACAAATGCAAGCTCAACGAGCATACACTGGCTGCTAGTTTACGCTCTGTGAGACGAGTCAAGACGCACGAATATTAGAAGAAATTACCGTTTTTTTCCAAAATGCCATCCTGTGCAATTGTGACATGCCATCATCGCAATGAATCAGTAAATTTACCAAGAAATATAATAACTTTTTACAGGTAAGAACCGAAAAGAAATTGCGACACTGGGACTGCGTATAAACTTGGCGGCTTGACCAGTCTAATTGTATATTCGGATGTCTGTGGATATCACCATGTGTAGATATTATATTTGATATATTAACCCTTTGGCTGCCAGAAAAACCTTACAGCGTCACAAACAACAGATTTAAAGTTGTATCTGGATTTCTGACGATCAAAGTAGAAGTTAGATGAAGTTAAAAGATTGACGACCATATCTAGCCTAGGTGCTAACTGCAACCCATGGAATCACTGGATACTGTGAATTTAAATTTTCCGTCATATCACTTAGATATGCACTGGGAAACCTTTTTCGAGATCCTTAGTATTTAATCGAGAGACTTACCACTAGGTAAAGTATCTGCTTAAGTAGTAGCTAACTATTTAAATAAAAATAGTGCTTAGAGTATTATTTTTTTATGTGTGACTGCACGTTACTAAAAAGGAAATAAAGGCAGAGGCTTCAATGTCACTAAGAGGTGCAAAAGAGTAGTGTAAAAACATGGGAACAACAACGGGGACGTTCCGCTAAGGTATTTTAGATATGGACAGCAATCAAAGCTTGGTTTTTGTTTATTTATTTTGAGTGATTTTGAAATCTTTTTAAGGCATTTGGATTTGGATTTTGATTTTGATGTCAAATTAAATATACGCTCTTACGGTGAAACAAAACATAGTTAGAAAACGCGCCTACGAAGAATTTAAAAGGTTGTGCGTGTAGTCGCTCAATCCGCACTGGGCCTGCCTGGACGACTAAGACCTAAACACCCTATACGGGTAGGCTCGTGCCCTTGATGATGAAGTTGCCGTGTTCTCCTCTAAAAACTTATGACAGCTCTGACTCTTTAATTGTTTAAAAAATCGCATTGTTAATGGGGAAAATATATTGTTTCAGATCCTATGGTGCAGCGTAGCGGTGCTCGCTATACTTTGGAAAGGCGCCAGCGGTCACGGCCGACTGATAGAACCGCCCTCTCGCGCCTCGGCCTGGCGCTACGGTTTCGACACACCGCACAACTACAATGACCACGAGCTCTACTGCGGCGGTTTCTCCCGGCAATGGAACAAGAACGACGGGAAATGCGGCGTTTGCGGCGACGCCTGGGATGCGCAAAAGCCGCGCGCCCACGAGTTCGGAGGTCGCTTCTACAAAGGTGTTATAGTCCGCCGATACGCACCCAAAGACCCCATCACAATCAAAGTCGAATTGACGGCCAACCACAACGGCTTCTTCGAATTCCGCGTCTGTGATGAATTTAAAGGTACCACTCAGGAGTGTTTGGACAAAAACGTTCTGAAGTTGGACGGGAGAGATGAGTCTAAATTTTTTCCACGCGACGGCAACAAGATTTACCAAATGAAATATCAGTTGCCAGAGGGGTTCGAGTGCGCTCATTGTGTTATGCAGTGGAGGTATATTGCTGGGAATAACTGGGGCAAATGCGACAACGGAACTGAAGCGGTGGGGTGCGGACCTCAAGAGGAATTCCGTGCCTGCGCTGACATAGCCATTGGGGACAAATTTGCGACCACTACGCGAAGGCCGAGACCTTCCTACGTACCTCCGAACAGGAGGCCAACAGTACCAACTCCGGACGACATTGAAGCTCCTAGCAGCAAATGGTACGGACTCGTGGTCGCAGTGGTCGCATTGTTCGTTGCGTTGGCATTGCTCGCAGGTATCTACCTGTACTATTACAGAGGAGGAATGAAGATAAAGAGTTTACTAAAGTCCAAAGTTCCCCCACCTGCACCTGTGCCTCCTCCAAGGCACAAACGAATGTCCCTCTCAAGAGAAATGCCCCCAGAACTTGTTCCTTCTAAAGGTCACCACTTACCAGAATCTGGTTTTGAGACGGTGGATCTTCGTGCTAAATAATTTAAACTATAATATTAAGCTTAAATGAGGCTTCATAGGCTAATATCTCCAACCACTGCCTTATTAGTGATATTTTTAAATAATTGATGTATGCCGAGAAGAGGTTTGACTGTGGTAAGGCTGGAATGTGACTATTTAATTGTAAGTTAGGATTTTATTATTGTAAATTTTATTTATTTTGTAATAAATGTTTACATTATGTTGTTATTTATTTATCATTTCATAACCCTAATTAGGTACCTAATAGTAGGGCCCTTAACAAAATCATATAGGTAGATAATGTAGTTACAAAGTACGTAAATCAAGGAATTTTATTCGGTTCTAGTTTATTGCTGATAATGCAAATCATATTAATCATCAAGTCAAAAAGAAAAAAAATATATCAATGGTGAAATGACTCAAAGCGATTGAATTATTCCTCGCAGCATACTTCTCACTCCAAAGCAGGCTGAAGGTACTGAGTGAGGTTTAAGTCCTTACTTCTTCGTCTTGTCGAGTCGCTATGGATTCACAAGATAAATATGATAATGCGATCATTATTGGGCCACTTTGATCGCCCTTTCATTAGCCATCCAGATGAAACCGCACGAAGATGGACAGTTAGGGCAAGATAGTAGGTATTCCACTGTCTGTGGAGCTCCCCAGTCACCCAGGCTGCTTCTGGAATAGCCCCATTTCACCCGATTTTCTCGGCACCGGCCAATACCTGCCCGCAATCTATTCATAGTTTTCCAGACCGCTATGGGGAGATCACCACTAGGAGGCGGCTCCTCAGCCAAACGGGGCTGTCTCGATTAGGTCAGGAAAAATTCATTCCACCATATCACTTATTACTTAACTAAAATTATGAATGTATTCGCCTGAACTAGGGTTGTTGCGAACATTCGCATCCGCATCCGCAAATGCGGAACTTCCGCATAGATTTGGACATCTGCATCTGCACCGCACCGCATTAACCAGTGCGGATGTGATATCATGCAAGTAGCTACAGAAAGAAATTGGGCAAGCCGACGATTGCCACGAGCCGGTTGCACGTGGCAATGACATGGGAACGATTAGTAGTAGTAGTTATCAGGAGCGACAGTAGGTGTTTATAAAAATAAGTATTTATGTTGTTTGGATTACAATAAAATGTAAATAATAAGTTATCATTGTTTTAATTCTTCATTAATATATTTTATTTAAATATATCTTAAACATTCGCATCCGTGGATGTCAGCCTTCAAAACTCCGCATCGCATGCGCATCCGCGGATGTCAGGCTTCAAAACTCCGGATCCGCATTCGCATCTGCGGATGTGAAAAAACAGCATCCGCACATCCCTAGCCTGAACTACAGAAAAGCTATACGATTAAATAAATAATAAATAAAAAACAATATCTAGGTATTGAAAAGTAAAATCGGATATTATAAAATAATGTCCGCGTCAATGGTTCGCGTAGAAGTCATTAAGGGAGGTCCTCGTTCAGCAGTGGACATTATAGCCTAGCCTGTAATGATAATGATCAACAATGAAATGAAAATTCTGTACCAGCAAAATGACATCCTACTGAGTATGCGCCATGGTTCTTAAAGAAAGTAATATGAAGTAAATAAAAAAATATATTATGGTACAGAACTTCAGAACATGTATTTATTTATCTCCCAAAATGTGGTAGAAAAGGTATTGTTTTGTTATGGCAATTTTACTCCAAATGTCAGTTGTCACTGTCATCGACCTAACCAAAGACAAAATCGCAAAACAAACGTGCTGGAAAAGCCAAAAAGACATAAAAGTGCATTTAAATTTGCGTTAAAAGTATTTATAAATGAAAAATGGCGGTGCGACCACAGCACATGCATGACGGTGGTATCGTGGAGCGTCGTCTACGTCCGATTTACGGTAACTACTTGTGAGAAAACTAGTTAATTTTCTTACCAACCTCCCCTGGAGTGCTTACTGTTTAGGGAGCGATAAAAACTGTTTTATATATTTTACAGATTGGCTAGACAATGGGAATAATAAAAAAGCGCTTCAAGAAGCGGAGAAGGTGCTCAAAAAGAGTCCTTCTTTACAGGCCGCTCGGGCACTGAAGGCTCTTGCTCTTTTTAGGTTAGGCAAAGCGCCGCAAGCTCATGCTCTGTTAGATGATTGCAGCAGAGAAACTAAGTGATGACACACGCTGCAAGCCATGACCATGTCGTACCGTGAGGCTCAACAACGTAAGTTAATTCTCTTCATTTATACCTAAAAATCAGTACATCTAGTATTAAAAGAATTTGGTACACTGACTTATACAATATGTAAGTGTGGGTGAAGTATTAACCTTTAAAAGAGAAGAAATTAAAGATTGTTGTTCTATAATAGCAAGGATTGAAACAGAAATATAGAACCAACAATACATTAATAAGGGTCTCTAAAAATTAAAAGGAAATGTTGATATTCAAAACTTGCTTTGCTGTATTTTAATATTTGCAATTTGCTGCAAATTTATAATCATCATCACCTTAAACCTCGGTCTATAAAGTCCTGCTCCAAGGACAAGCCTTGTCTAGCAGGATAGCTATAGAAGGACTGGTGGGTAAAATTCATTAAGCACATTAAAATTTCACATGAATAATCAGAATTAATATTTTTATTATTGACTCAGTGATAATGTCTAAACATTTTGTGACACATTAAAATGTCAATTGGCTACTGTTAAATAAATTCCACTGTTGGTAAAGAGGTTTTTTTTGTATTTGAGCAATTTCTTGTGTGGCAGGTCCATAACCATACTTTAACTGTACTTTACTTTGAGGCATATCCATTAGTGCGGAACCTAGTATCCATCTTGTCTCTCCCATAATCAATTCTAAGGATCTTCTAAATTTACCAAGACTATTGTCTTAGTTTGATTTTCATCTGGGACTTATCAATCTGGCATTCAAAAAACCTTTTAACTTTAAGAATTTGGATGCAATACAAAATTAATTGAATCTGTTGTATATTTATTTTTCAAATGCATCTACAACTGTGGTAATTAACTATTCATAATTCTAATTGCTCCAAAAGTGTCTTGAAAAGTTGTTTTAAAGGCCTTTAGTTAGGAATCAAGACACAATACAAAAACTATTGTTTCTAACACCTTTAGGTGTCATTAGCATCCAAATGGTTAAGAAATTTATTGTATTCTGCCACAAATAAAAATTACTTTCTTTATTTTAAAGTGTATTCTATAACTTAGCCAGCCTGCTTGTAGTACAAATACACTTGGCAGGATGCCATTACGAAATTTGATTTCTGCCATTTTAACCCTTTACCAAGCACATCATTGCTAATTTTGACACTTATTTATCCAACACCTGCTAACACATCCAAAACCTGCTAATTATGGTAGTTGTTATGGCTATTAACCACTTACAATAAAATACAAACCCATTGCATGCCCCAGACCTTCCCACACAGCATGGCTATGTAATGGGCCGATTGGATTGTAACCCATAATAATATGGTATAATGCCTATTTTTGTATGCTAAGGACTAATGAAGCATGTAGGGACTCGAGAATAAATTTCCTTTGTCCTTCAGGCTTATAGGCAACTTTAACCATTACTATCATATATATTATAATAGGCATGATGACTGGGTCCTGGAATTGTAAGAACTATTTCATATTATTACAAATCTGGGTTAAAAATAATGATGTGCTTACTCTCAGCTTTGAAACTCATGTTTTATGAATTTTATTAGTATTCAAAGTTAGGTGAGCAAGTCCATTTTTAAAATACATTAATTGTCAAAAATCTGTAAACCAAAGAATAACACATACAATTTAAAGAAACTTTTGCTAAAAAACCATTTAAATAAACACAGCAATGAATATAGTTTTAGTACAAAAATAATTAACTATGCATACTAACTACTGAGGTGTGACGACATAACTAGGTAGCCATTTGTATGAAGCGTATTTGGGAAAGTCCATTAATGTTTTTAGAATTGGAAAATCTGTGTGATATTTAATGTTAAGGGAGTAATTTTTTACCAATGTTTGACTTATATTATGCGGTCCATCGACATCATAGCAGAAACAAATTGATATCATCCAAATTGTCATTATAATCTCCAGTGCACAAAGTATGCGAGTTGTACGAGACAGCAGTAAAAGTGGAGCCAAGCAGTGAGGAGTTGCATTCTCACCTGTTCATGTCATACGTGAGGGTGGGGGACTATCGGGCACAACAGCGGGCTGCTATGGCCCTGTATAAGTTTGCACCCAAGAATCCATATTATTTTTGGGCGGTCATGAGCATTGTTTTGCAGGTTTGTTATTGATATATTGGATTTTATTTAGAATTGTGCTAATGGTACATCATTAATAAATATTATTAATATAACATATTGTTCTATTAATATAATCGGGGAGACCAATGTCCAGCAGTGGACTGTGATAGGTTTAAGAGAGAGAAAAAGATATTGTTCTTGTAGCTTTCTTTTTTATGAGAAAGATGAAATAATATATCCTATTAAAATTGATAAATGTTCAGCCAGTAAGCTTGATTAAATTTTAATAATAATATTTAAATTTGCCAAAGTTCATTAATTTTATATTGATTATTTTTTTTTACCAATATTGATATCAGCAAAGAACAAATAAATATAAATTCAAAAGGTACATTATTGTACAGGCCAAAACATCAGAGGACTCCTCCAAAAAAGGCATCCTTCTAGCACTGGCGCAGAGGATGGTGGACAACTTCATCGCCGAGAACAAAATGGAAGCCGAACAGGAGGCGCGACTCTACATCATGATCCTGGAATTGCAGGAGAAATGGGAAGACGTGCTCAAGTTTATCGAGAGCCCTCTATACTCACAATTAGTGCCTGGCTCTATATCTCAAGCGTGCATACCGTATTTGAAGAAACTAGGTCACTGGAGACGTTTAAATCTACTCTGCAAAGAACTGCTCTGGGATAACCAGGATAGATGGGACTATTATATGCCGTACTTCGACTCTGTCTTCCAGTTGATGAAGGAAACCGATAGTACGGAAAGCACAGCGGATAACACTGCGGAGAAATGTCACGAGTTCATATGTCAATTGGTGGAGAGTATGTCATCTGGGGCGGTCGTTGCGGGGACCTTATCTGGCCAGGCTTGAGTTGTGGAAGCGTTTAGCTGTAGATGGTGATCCGACGTCGCTGTTGGGCAGTGGAGTGGCGTTATGTGTGGAGTACTTGAGGGTGTTCGCGAACAAGCCGTGTGCGGTGCCCGACTTGAGGCCGTATCTCGCGATGATACCCAGAAAGGAGAGGGAGGAGCGCGCGAGGGAGTTTCTGACGTGTTTGGGCTTCGATGAGGACAGTGAACCGGAGACAGTAAGTGTTGTTTTTGTAACTAAGTAAGTAGCCTATTTTTATTTAAAAAGTTAGGTTGCACATAGATATAGCTCTCCTGATGGTAGGTAGCGCTGTTCTCCTACAGTCACGTTTTGTAGCTTTTACATGGTATGGGATTAAATTTTACAAGTTGATATTAAAATTCGTGAGGATAAATAAATCACCCAAAACAAGGGAGACAGCACAAATAAGACAACAGGCTGTAATGATGATGAGAATTTATTTCATTAGACAGATGACATCCAACGTCATATATCGTGTGTGGCGGCGTGGCGGATCGCCGCCTACCCAATGGGGGGTGAGGACTGCGTGAAACTGGCTCGCACCCTCCGCGGGAACTACGTGCGATGCCTGGCCAAGGGGCTGGTGACGGCCACCCTTACGGAGTTCTGCGCCACCGATGGCTATGGGATATTGGCGGCGCATCACTATTTCTTTGCTGGTGAGTTATTGTTTTCACGTGACAACTAAAATAATAAACTAGCAAGATGCACGATGTCACTCAA
This sequence comes from Leucinodes orbonalis, assembly GCA_019425675.1. Lineage (NCBI taxonomy): Eukaryota > Metazoa > Arthropoda > Insecta > Lepidoptera > Crambidae > Leucinodes > Leucinodes orbonalis. The sequence continues at coordinate 14,536 of PQWD01007792.1, read as the reverse complement.
AGTGCCCGTGGTAAAATGCCATCCGTCAGTTGAGCAAAATTTATATTCATAATCACGTCGCTCGGTATGTGTCATAATGTAGCCTTACGTTAAATATTTTAATGAACAATTTATATCATAAATATAACATGTGTCAAACATAGCATGTCAGCAGCTCGGAAATTTTTTGGTGGATATTTCTTCGTTATTGTGCATCGAGTTAGTTTCCTGTTTATCTAAGCGTGACAACGAATACACAAATTATGAACGCACACGAAAGACTCATTGTAACAGTGTTGCCAACTTAGGGTATTTCTCCCAAAATGTAGGAGAAAACAAGTGAATCAGATTTTTTGGGACCGTATATTTTTAGCAGGTTTTCGTGGGGTTCTTTTGTCGGCTTATATTTCTCATTTTTTTATCCTAAAATAAAAATATAAGCAACGTCTAGTACGGAAATTCGAATGCATAATGTAGTTAACCAAAAAAAATTATAATGCTGCTTCAAATTTATTTTTATGTATAAATAAATATTTCAAACCTTTTTGTTCACAGCTATGCAGCTGAAGAGCTCGGCACTGATAGTGGAAGCGCTTTCTCTGCTCGAACTGGTGTTACACCATTCGCCGGCTAACTTCCACGCGAAGTTATTACTAGTTACGTTATACCATTTTATAGGTAAGACCTAAGTTTTTTATTAATAATTTGAGTGCGTTTGACTGCCATCTCCCCTGATGGAAAGTGACGATGCAGTCTAAGATGTATAAATAAATATCCACTGACATTCACACAGCGCTACCTAGCCCCAAGTTAAGCGTGAAGCCTGTATTATGGGTACTAAACAACGGATAAACATACTTATATGCATTTTTGTTTTTGTAAATACATATTATACATAGAAATCACCCAGACCATTACAAACAGACATGTTTATGCACACAAATGTTTGTACTGCGATCGAACTCGGAACCCTTGATATAAGACCCGACGTCTCAACCGCAACACCAAATGGGTCGTCAAACGTATAAGTATGTTTATCATTTGTTTAGTACCCTTACTGAAATCTCGCTTAATATGGGGCTAGATTGTGTGTCAGTGGATATTTATTAACCGACTTTAAAAAAGGAGGTTCTCAGTTTGACCTGTTAGTATGTATGTAAGTATGTATGTTTGTCCACGATTATCTCATGTTTGGCTAAAGCAATTTCGATGCGGTTTTCGGTAAAATATTTGTTAAATTCAGGACTAAAACCTCCTGAATGTAACAAATATTTTACCGTTTTAATTTTATTATTTATTTATGTATTGTCCAGGCAACGCCCTAGCGGCGGATAGTATATACCAGCGCTTGGAGATCAAGCACATCCAGTTAGTGTCGTTGGGGTGGGTACACGCGGCGCGGCTGGCGCCAGCCTGTGCCCCCTCCAGGGCTCTACAGTTGCTGTCCGACACCAAAGCGTTCCACACGCACCATGGGAAAGATGTGAGTATTAAGTCATCCGTATAAAGGTTCTTGGACCTATTGTGTAATAGATTATCTTGGATAAGCATTAAACTACTAATCACGAAGAAATATCAACCAAAAATGTTCGAGCTTGACACATTAAACATTAAAAAAAATTAGTGACATCTGGAAAAGCTGGAAAATCATGACCCATACCTGGGTCGGTCAGTCCAAGTGGGTTAGCGCGTCATTAGAAGGATACAAAATCAAAAGTACGTGCATACTACTATGTCACTATGACACGTAGCGAGCGATGATTAATAAAAACAGACATATTCATGAATACAAAAATTTGTACTGTTTGGGGATCGAATCCGGAATCACTTAACTTTGATCACCGACTGTTTTTTTTACCCATTTAGTGAAATCAAAAATACATTTTTTATGTCTGTGCAGAGCGTGGAGCACTGACGTACGCGTACAAGTACGGCACGTTCGAGAAGGTGGTGTCGTGCGCGAGTGGGTCTCCGGTGGAGAGTGCGGGGGAGCGCATGCGCGGCGCGAGTGCGGGCCCTGCTGGCCCTGGCCGCGGGCCCCGCGCCCCTGCACGCGCCCTGCCGCCTGCCGCGCGCCCACGTGAGTGCCCCTGCGCCCCTGCGCCTGCCCGCGCGCCCACGTGAGTGCCCCCTGCGCCTGCGCGCGCCACGTGAGTGCCCCTGCCGCCCTGCCGCCTGCCGCGCGCCCACGTGAGTGCCCCTGCCGCCTGCCGCCTGCCGCGCGCCCACGTGAGTGCCCCTGCCGCCTGCCGCCTGCCCGCGCGCCCCACGTGAGTGCTGCGCCTGCCCGCCGGCCCACGTGAGTGCCTGCCGCCCCTGCCGCCTGCCCGCGCGCCCCACGTGAGTGCCCCTGCCGCCCTGCCGCCTGCCCGCGCGCCCCACGTGAGTGCCCCCTGCCGCCTGCCGCCTGCCCGCCGCCCCACGTGAGTGCCCCCTGCCGCCCCTGCCGCCTGCCCGCGCGCCCACGTGAGTGCCCCTGCCCCCTGCCGCCTGCCCGCGCGCCCCACGTGAGTGCCCCCTGCCGCCTGCCCGCGCGCCCCACGTGAGTGCCCCCTGCCGCCCCTGCCGCCTGCCCGCGCGCCCCACGTGAGTGCCCCCTGCCGCCCCTGCCGCCTGCCCGCGCGCCCCACGTGAGTGCCCCCTGCCGCCCCTGCCGCCTGCCCGCGCGCCCCACGTGAGTGCCCCCTGCCGCCCCTGCCGCCTGCCCGCGCGCCCCACGTGAGTGCCCCCTGCCGCCCCTGGTTCCAGAAAGAGAAGAAGGAAAAGAAAATGTGTATAAGGTCGTCTGCAGGTGTAATCACAACAATTGCCATAACTATAGTGTTGCAACTATTACGGTACAACTGTGCACCGGATTGAATTAAAGGTAAGCCAGTAAAATTACACAACTGTAACATGTTTACATTAAAAGTTTGCGACGGCTTCGTTGTTCATTTTTTGATATCTACAGTGTTTTATAGGAGGCGACAGTTCCCACTAACTGCCAGGTGAGATACGTGCTTGATTGATAACTTATAATAATAACTTTTTAATCCATTGAACGCTGGGAATCCAGACACAATGGAGTTTCTATTATATATAGAAACAAAGTGGTATATATAGAAAATCTTATTGTGTCTGTGTCATTGGCGGTCAAAGGGTTTAAAGAATCGTCATGATGTGTTTAGTCATTCATAAGTAACATACATTAACTGTTTTTTTATAAAAAAACTATTAGTCTCTTGATAAAGACTGACTGCCTGAGTGCAAAATGAATGCACTGCTATTGGCTGTACTATCTTTGCATAAGGATCAAAATCATGGTAGGAATATGTGTACACCTCTGCCTGAAAAAAGCTCTACTTTTAAAACAAGCAAACTTGTTTATCTCCAGGGACAATCGCGATCTCAACGTGATAGTGAACTTTGAACCGCCCGAAAACCAAGATCCGGACTTGAAAGACCGGACCTTCGACCAAGATCTAGCATACCTTAGACTGAAAGACGCCCTAGTGTCTTCCATAGCACTGTGCATCGAGTCAGCGGACAGCAGGCCCCTCGAAGAGAGGCTGCCTCAGTACGAGGAGTTGAAGACGTGCGTGGAGGCGTTCAGTAAAGCAATGGAGAAATGCAGGGAAAAGTATGCGGTTAGAGAGAAGATATCCATATCGGCGCCGTTCCCCGCTAGAATAATTGGTGAGTGAACATTTGCTTTTCAATTTAATTCAATACATTTATTTCAGGCCGGTGAGCACATATAAAAAGTTAGTAAAAATTTCCTTACAAAACGAATGTTAGTAAAAACAATTACAGTATTAATTCAATTCATGTGGATAGTCACCCACCTTGAGTAGAGAGGTGTCTCCCATCCGTCAACAAAGATTCATATAACTTTATATAGATATACTGATTAAATTTTTGTTTTTAAGTCTATGTTATTATATGCATTTTTATTAATGTCCGGATAAACCTTTTTTTTCGGTAAATGCATTTTCCTTGTCCACCAGCGTTCGTGACGTCACCAGTGCCTTACCGGGAGTTGTACACGCTGACGCTGCAGATGGTGGGCGAGCTGGGCGTGGGACACAGCTCGGAAGCCCACGCGTTATGTGCTGAAGCGACGAAAGTTCTAGAAACCGCACCGCAGTACTTGAGAGACGAGCTCAGGCGCGATGGCGACCCGTTATGGCACCTTCGCGAGACGCTAGAGACGCTGTCCAATTATTTAGAGGTGAGTAAAAGATTACGCGTTAAGTGCTGAAGCGACTATAGTTCTAGACTACACAATCCCATAGTACGTATGTGTCATCTTTATAATGAACTGGTTCGTGATCGTTCTGTTGACATTTTTATTGGAAGGCCTAATATATTCATTGTATGTAATTGGACGTAGCTTATTGTTAATATTAACTTAATTAGCCTGCAAAGAGATTCCAAGGTTGTGTGTGAAGTCGTCCAACCCGCACTGGGCCCGCGTGGACGGCTAAGGCCTAATCACCCTATACGGGTAGGCTCGTGCCCCTCGGTGGGGACGTTTAATGATGATGATGATAATTATTTTATTTTATTTTTGAGTAAGAACTGAACTAATCTCTGTCAATTTGTTATTTGACAAGTCAGGACGCAATGCACCTAGGTTATAGTTTAGGCTCTAGATTTAGTTACGTAATTGTTTTTTCTGTTTTTCTCTTCGTCTTATAAAAATAAATAAAATACTGGAGTGACGAGCTCAGGCATGATGGCGAACCGTTATGGCACCTTTGCAGACGCTAGAGACACTGTCCTATTATTTAGAGGTTAGTAACTTCAAAGTGACCAACATAGCTCGCCGGATTAGCAAGTTAAAGTGGCAGTGGACTGATCACGTCTGTCGCAGAACCGATGGCCGTTGGAGCAGACGAGTTCTGGAGTGGAGACCGCAACTTGGCAAGCATAGCGTAGGACGTCCTCCGGATCGATGACTTGCGAAAGGTCGCTGGTGGAGGCTGGATGAGGAAAGCGGAGGACCGGGATATCTGGCGTAAGATAGGGAAGACCGATGTCCAGCAGTAGACTGCGATAGCTTGAAGAGAGAGGAAATTCAAAATCATGTTGCAACGTCACACTGTAAGCATAGGGTTTCCTTCATAGCTATGGGGAGATTGGCCCGTAACCCACCACGTAGGCCCAACGCGGTACAGTGGGTGTTAACTATTATCATTAAGATTGAAGCCGACGGTTTAACGTGCCCTCCGAAGCGTGGAATCATCTTTCTTTTCGGACAATCAGGTGATTCAGCCAGCAATGTCCTAACCAAACTAAGAAAGGCACACAAAGTGATGTTTCCCGCGGAATCGAACCCTCGACCTCCAGGTCATGTCGAACGCTGTGCCCACTAGACCGCAGAGGCAGTAAATAACATAATTAACAATTATTTTGATGAACCATGTGGTATAATGGTTGAGACATCGGCTTTTAACCGGGTTCGACCCCCGGGGAAAACAATCATTTGTGTGCATGAACATGTGTCTGTTTGTATTGGTTTGGATGATTTCTATTAATAATTTCTATGTATTTACAAAAGAGTATATGAGATTGTTTATCCGTTGTTTAGTATCCATGTTACAGGCTAATGCATAGTTTGAGACTAGATGGCGCTGTGTGAATATCAGTATATCAGATATTAAACATTCATAAACGATGATCAGTTATCAGTCTATATAAGTGAAAGAATCGATCAGTCTGGTTGTCTTTTTCAGTTGATAGGTATCCTGACCTTCCTGCTAGGAGTATGCAACGAGCAGATTGCACCGGCGAACGCCAAAAAGTCGAAAAAGAAGACAAATCAGTCCCCAGATGAACTGAAGACTGCAGAGCTCCTGAACAAGCTAAACGAAACTGTTCAAAACTCCATAGTGATACTAGAAGAAATCTTCGAGAATTTACCACAGTACGAATTTGAAGGCGACTTAGAAGAACAGTTATCCAAATTGAAAATAGACGAAAAATACCAAAATCCAGTAGAACAGAAATTGAGGAATGGTAGACAAGATATGATCAATGATGTAATGAATATACTGAAAAAGAAATCTAAGTATTTGAAGAGTCTTATTCAATAGTGGCCTTTATTGCGTATAATATTAGTGCTGTTTTAAAATGGGAAACATATCTTGTAAATAATCGCGTGTAGATTTTTCCTCTGTGTGATAAGCAAAAGGCGTGGCGGAGTTTTTCAAATGGGAGGGCTATATTTTTTTGTAATTACTTCTTAGTTCTAATACAGGTCGAACATAGCAAATCACTAAAGAACATCAAATAAAACTTTTTAGCAGCACAATACAATGGTCAACACTGTATAAGGTGCGTCGTGAATACTCTACCAGACTCAGGCCCATATTCTAAAACGAGACTCAAGCTTGATTGATCTTTAGTAAAATAGAAAGGGATGCCGCTATTTATCATACATAGCGCTATCCCTGAGTCTAATTCTAGAATAAGAGCCTCAGTGTGTATAGCATTAAGATGTAAAATGTGGTGCACCCGATTTCTATCTCACTTGCGCGACCGACTTACATCAACCAATACGTGCACAGTTAGAAGACGCGCTGTGCATAGAGTACGCCGATTGGTCAATAGCACTTTCCACGCTTCTAAAATTGATCTGTACTTGTATTCATAAATATGGGATAATATATCATGCTCCGACAAACTCGAACTTTACCCAGTGTTCCCATTTAAACAGTAAAAATATTTCACTATTTATAAAATACTTGTGGTATTAAGTACTTGCCTCTTTAGAGTTTAAATCTACCACATCCCAAAACTGCAATCAGTTTTTGACTAGGGAATAAATAAGTCACAAAACAATAATATTTTCAGTATATAATATTCTATATGCAAGCTCAGGCGAGTCTAGAAGTTAAATTACGGCCTGTGATTTTAACATCTTTGTGACTTAAAATGGTAACTAAATAATGGTGCCACCTAAGGATCTCAGCTGTATTATATTCGACAGTTACCGCTTACAGGTCAGCTTCGTTCTTCATTGCAAAACATATATTTCTATTACAACAATTTTGTTTTGCAGGGGTCTCCGCTACGCCTATGCAAAATTAATAAATGGACCATTAATTTCTTGATTGGTTCATATTTTAAACAGTCCAATTGACATATGTAAATATCTATATATTGTATTGTTTGAGGTGATATTGAATATGCTTATTTATTGATCTTATGAGACATTTTATTGTCACAAAAAGGCGATGTTTCATATATAACTGACAGACGTAATAAAAAAATTACTGATTCTGTTTATATTATAATTATCTTAATCATATTTCACCTCGAGGACCTTAGATTGAATTGTTGTTGATGATCTAAGAATATTGATAACTTCCATAGAATCATATTTCTATATGTTTCTCAAAAACACTAGTGGAATTAGAAATACATCATTGTATTGTGCAAAAAGTTATTACTCAATTTTCTAAAGAAGATTCTCTCATCCTAATAATAAACATAAAAAAATATGTAGCTAATTAATACAAGTCCTTAATTTAAAGTCAATGCTAGGAGCCTCACAAAGATTTACAACGTAAAAAGCATTTATTTAATATGCAAAAGATACCTTCTTCGACTACTAAACAGTGGACTTTTACAGTTTTTACTTTTGTGAAGTCGAATGCAATTTTAGTTTTTTTTTATGCCATAACTGAACTAGACGGTCATTTCGCTCACCTGGTAGTAAGTGATACGCCTGATCATGACGGTTTACAAGCTACAGTGCCCTCATCCACAGAAACAAAAGAAGAAAACACAGAAGTGCAAAACACTCCTATTTCACGGCACGATTTTTGGTACTGCGATGGTACCTTCCTAGACGACTCAGTACAGAGTCTACCACTTAGCAAAATGTATTAAGTATAATCTTACCTGTTTATCCGACATCTCACAAACGGTAGGAACTAATAAGTATTTTCAGAATAGTTTTCTGTTTTTTATTAAAAAAAAATCGTTACACTCAACACCATATTAAATGTAATTCAAATTCAATTCAATAATTTAAATAAAAATAATTTTAAATGTATGATGGACGCTATTAACTGCTGAGTTAGGTGCCACAAGTTCTGAGGGTTTCATGGTGTAATTACAAGCCAAATATAGCATAAACGACAACACAATAATACAATAACTTTTATGATATAAATTACATTTTTATATGGCATGTTGGTAACGCCGATTGTAAATAAAATAAACATAGTTTTTAAATTTACTATGCAAATGTAATATGAAGTTAAAATAAAAAAACGATTTTATTAATTAGTTTTAACCAATAAAAAAATTTACTGCTTTCGTTTTAAAAATCGTGCCGTGCTCTCAATTATTTCACGTAACGTGAAATTAGTCCAAATAATGTTCCAAAAATAGTGCATTCATTTCCAATAATATCGGCTTTATTCAGGATTGATAAATATAGATGAGAAGAATTGTTTTCAACACTGACTAAAAAAATACAATGAATGCAAATTCTTACTGACTAGGTTTTCGAATACCATTTATCCAAAACATTTCCCTAAAAAGTATTTAATTAGAGTTAAGAAGTTACATAACTGTACGTTTTGTATGCAAATATCTTGTGTCATATTAGATTTTAAATGTAGCCAGCTAAAAGTGCGTTAATCCGTATGCACACTAAATTATTTAAAATGTTTGACAATTGCAGTACAAACTCAACAAAAAAAATATTTAAAAAAATATAATATTTATTACGATCTTCCTGAATATTTAGAATATAATGGAACTGCTGAGAACAATGATTTCACACATTACACTGTATTTAAATGCATACTGTGCATACGGATAAGAATTAATATAACCTTGGTGCTCAATTTTAAAATGTAAATCTTCCCTGAGTCTAGGTTCTTTAGAGTATTTGATGTATTGAGTCCAGTCTTCTGCCTAATGTCTATTGTATTTATCTATCAGATTAAATGGCATATTTTGTACCTAAGAATGGTTAATTATTACAATTTTGTATTTAAGCGGTTGTTTTATTATCTGTTAAACGTTCCCCAGCCTAAATACACACCCCAGGTCAATACAAAGAAACATGTTCATGCAGACAAATGTTTGTACTGACCAGGAATCGAACTCCAAATGATCGATTGTTACGGAATGCTTTATCCAGCAGTTTACTTTATTGCTGTAAAAGTAGATATATCTGGAATCCCGGAATTATATATAGATATATTGTTTTTGTATCATAAAATATTATCTGGTTTTTATTCAATTTATGTAAAACATAACATTCTAGACTTTAAATTTATGAGTAATAGGAGACAGGAATAAAAAAAACATGTTTTTACCATATTTATTTACAACACAAATATTGCGGTAATCATCATGTATCTTTCAGCAACTGTACAAAAATACCCGAGATTTATATTTTAACATCCAAAGAACAACGCGCAGTCTGGTTATTGGAATGTGATGGAACATTTTCTATCGGCGGATCAATTGGTTGAGAAGTGACAACTTGAAATCTAAACCTAGTGGAAAATAACAAAAATATAATAATATAGCTTGTTTACACGAATAACATTAATAAACATTCTCCATTTACGAGGAAACGAAAAACACACAACACCCAGAAATCATTAATCCATCCATTACGAGCTAGCTCGAAACTTTGAATAAAAACGTTTATTCCAAAATATTTTTTGTTATTTATAATTATTTCTTTTATAACACGATGTGACATAACAAGAGTAACTAAATACCTACCAGTAATAGAAGGTATTGCTATTGTCAGGTATTCCGTATTCACATTTTAAAATTAAAACGTAATCAATTTAAAGTTTCAAGCGCTTTAAAACTAATAGTTACATTAAATTAAACAATAATATAAATAAAAGTTTAAAACAAAATTATGCACCAATACTTAATGACTAAATCATAGCCTACATTCGAAACATGGCCGTCTGGAATGACGGAAGAATAAATTGTTTGGCAGTAAATAATACAGGTGATTGCTTTAAATACATTTGCATACTGTTAAAGCGCGAACGAGGATCTGGCGAACTGCTATGTTTCAATTTTTTTAACCCATGAACCGCCAAACATGTTACAAACAATATATTTTCTTACTCGGTCAAGTTGTAAAGGCCATCTGCGGCCAATAGGTTTATCCATTAGAAAAAACCTTTAGCGCTCAAAGGGTTAATTGGGTATTCCTAAACCATATAAAAACTGAATATTTTAACAAGATACTTTTTTCCACAAAGCTGAATTAAATTAGCCAATTATATTGAGGTATAACATAACTATATCTGTAGAGTATGAAATTCAAATTTCAAAAGTTGAATGAACATGTTGGGGAGGTTAAAAATTTAAACCCACCATTCAAACAATTGGCTAATACTAAAACATTTACTTCACTTTACATTCTTAAATTCAAAGAAAATGTTTCAGGGTTTGTTACGATATATTCAAGACTAGAACAAAAGGTATAAATTCATCAAGCCCACTCAATCGTACAAGCAAGAAATGATCGATAAATTAAAAAAAATAAATATCATTAGTAATTACAAGTTTACAGATATAATATATGTATGGAAATAAGGGCTTCGTATTTACTACTTGGCAAATGAATGTAATTTATAGCGCGTTAAAAAAGTTGTATTTATTTATCTGAAGCATATGGTCCCAAATAAAAGAGTTGTGCAATGGTAGCATTGAGCTATAGGTATTTATGCACTTAATAATAAACGTCAATAAATAAAATCACCTTGAATACTTAAATTATTATAAGTAGTTAGTATTTGAAGGACAGTCTGAAAATATATTACATTACTGATACATAAATAACTCTGTTACATGTAAAATGTAAAAAAATAAAGATCTTTAATATCCATCGACCTTGTACTGTGGGGTTTAGATAACCATTTTAAACGAGGTGTATAGTATGCAGATTTTAGTTTAATTTTAAAATCCAATATTACTGGCAACAAGACGAGTCTTACTTTCATCTGATTGTTTCCTTTTGATGTGGCAGAGACTTATATAAACAATAAAATAACGCACGATCTCACTGAAAAAGTGTCCGCAGCAAAACTAAGTCCATCCGTCAGTTGAGCAAAATTTTCATTTATCATCACGTCGCTCGCTACATGTCATGCTGCTTTTGATTCTGTACCCTTTTAATGACGCAACAAGGTCTAAATTGTAGTGAATAATTTTATGTCATAAATATAACATGTGTCAAGCGACTCGGAAATTTTTTGGTTGATATTTCTTCGTGATTGTGTATCTAGTTTATTGTTCATCTAAGGACAGAGACGTAAAAAAAATCGATGCTCTGTCATCTAGGTAATGCCAGTGGATTAAAAAATTCAAACATAATCTGCTTTTTAAGTAACTCTGCCAATAAAATTGGTTTGACTCATACTGATATTTTAGTTTAATAATACTGTTTATTATTGGTGTATATAATTATTTTAGTTATTTTGGCACACATACGTTTTGTTTACTCATACCAATAGTGTTTTATCTAATAGAAAACTGTGATTTATGTAGTAAAAGGAACCCATAAATATTCGACTAGTCTATAAGTAGCTAAGAAAATTGTTATTACATAGTTTATTTAACAGCTGTAATTCTAAATTGTACTTTCTGTAGAATAAAATTTACTTCCTTATTGAGATTTTTACGTGCTTTTATTTACAATTTTGTAGATATGTAATTAATATACATAACAATTTCTATCACATGTTATTATGAAAATCTTAATACGCTTTACTATGTTCTGATAAAAAATACTTATCGTCTAATCATTTCTGGTGCCTATTTTAATTGTTTTTCTCTATGATCTGATATCGACCATAAAATAATACGGCAAAGGATAAAATATACATAGGATAATTAAGGGCTATAGAAACGAAAAATAAATAAGATATGTTTGACAGTAAGAACATACTGTCCTAGCACACGCACACAAAACGCACCATAAGTAGTAATAACTGCTAGTAATCGCTAAAATTGTTATCGTCTGATCAAGTCATACAAAATTTCGCTGCCGGAAAAAAAACGAGTAGTTTAAAGAACACTCGATCATAAGACATTGGATATCTATGGCAAATGAGTCTATAAAATTATAATTTTAATTTTATTGAAAATCGAGTAGAAAGTCAAATGTGTGTGATAATTGATAATTTAACCAGCAACATCAACTTAGCGATATTAAGAACATAATTCGAGGTCGCACGAGTGCTCAAACTTAACCTAATATAAGCTGACTAAGAAAACAGAGCGCAGATAAAATTTAATACACTTGAGAGTACCTCAAAAGAACACACATCTGCCATTGCACTGAAGAATACATTTATATCCAAATTAATTCACTTAAACTTTTCATACTTCTTATTTTTCAAAAACATTTAGCTCTAACAGTATAATACATTGCCAACAGAATTTATTACATTAGTAAACATATATTAATTACAAAGTCGTATTACAAAATCATGCCTCATTCATCGGTATTGTATGATTTCCCTGATGTATTGTAACATCAATCAATCAAATTTCTTATCCAAAGCATCATTTTTATGTCCAAATTTACCATTTTACATACATCATATTACATCATAATAACCATTACATGGAGTATCTGATAGTTGTATACATTTTTTATTAACCCATTGACCGGGAATCCAGATACAATAGAAAATCTATTGAGACTGACGCCTTAAGGCGTCATTGGCGGCCAAAGGGTTAACATGGTAGTGGTTAAAGGTGTGGGAAATTCATACGGTCTGGAATCGAACAAGTCCTAGAAAGAGATATAATTCATAGGTATATCTCTCTTTCCGGTGAATAACACATTGCTGAAAACAATTATAACTATGTCTTGAAATTCTTAATTTGTTTTTGCTATATTATAATTATCTAAACGCCTTTTTTATGTCAGTGTGTCTACATCTTTATAATAGGTGTAACCGATGCTTTATAAAAAGGTGTCACATGTGCGTCACGCCTTACAATGGTACTATAACAAGTTATCTACACATTACTGTCCAATACGTTCCATTTACATCAGTCGTACGTTTTGGCGTGCATTTAGTCGATTATGGTCAATTTCACATAAAAACTCGCGCCATTTTCAACTCTAATGCAAGGCGCATTTTATACTAATTAAATACTAACATTTACAATTTGATATCAAAGGATTTTAAACTTTATAGTTAGATGAATTGAATTAAAATTTGACTCATGTTTCATAGTAAAAGTGCAGAATTTTGTTTATGTATAATTCAAGTATTATGTAAATTATGTTTTATTAGAATTTTTTTGTAAGGTATCATTATTGCATACTGTCAACAGTTTAACTATGGTTTTACTTTTATTTTACCTTTTTTATTCGGGATGACATCACATATTATTTTTATGTAATTAGACCACATTATTTCTAATCACAATGATATGAATATCTCTCTCCTAAAAATTGCAGATTATTATGTTTCTCGAAAAAGTTGTGATAATTACATCTGCAGTGTACCGGGAAAACTTTTTTTAAGAACGAAAAAATATGTATGAATAATATTATATACAATAACTAAGATGTAAAAATAATGATTGCTGTCACCATAGTAAAAAGTAATTAATGTACCAATCAGAATTTACAAAAAAATCAATTAAGTAGTGATGTTCATAAAATAGGAAAACATTCAATTGGTATTATACTCGTTTATTCAATTATAATTTTTTATTTTATTCTAGATATATTCTTAGATATTTCGTAATGAAATATCAGCCATAAACGAGCTATATTAGAAATATTGACCCAACAACTGAATCAATCAGAAGTTACGATTAAAACGCAAACAAATAACCAGGACAATTTTCTTCTAATAAGTTAATGTCATCTAGTGTTGTTTTCTTTCAAAACCCTATGTCTGATTCTGATCAAATCACTCGATTCTGTTATTGACAAATCAACTAACAATTTATAATCGAGAGCAGGTGTCACAAGATAAGTTTTTTCTATCAAAAAGTTACCTGTCAACATTTGCTACGAATAAACACTTTAAGGCCCGTATTCTAGAATTAGACTCAACGTTGATCTTTACTTAATTGAATTAGAAAGAGATAGCGCTATATACAATAAAGAGCAGCATCCCTTTCTTACTCTATTTATGTAAAGATCAATGCTTGACGATCTAATACGAGCTTAGGAGTCTACTTAAATTAGTCAGCCACCGCGCGGTCAGTCGTTTCGTATTGGTCGCTCTCATCGTCCTTATCACAAAGCACTTAAGGTACACATTAGCTTGACAGTTTGTATTGCACTCACATACTCATAGAGTGTGAAACAAGTCCCGTGCGTTATTCTTTGAATAACGCCTGTACGAGTAGTCGCTGAATCAGCTGCCACTGAAAAAAAAATTGAAAAATAAATATCCACTGACATTCACACAGCGCCATCTAGTCCAAGGACTAGCCTAATTAACTAGGTTTTAGCCTGTAATATGGGTATTAAAACGGTAACATTACTTATATACATAATTTTTGTAATACAACGGTAAACATTCCCAGACACTTAAAT